>JAAEAF010012266.1:0-42983 GCA_011037195.1 Triatoma infestans | reverse complement strand
AAAAACGTAACAATAGTAACTACACTATAATACAACAATAAAGAATATTATAAGAAAGACTAGCAAAAATAACAAAAAAATAATATATAAGACGACTAGAAATATTGCTCATTAAATAAAAATTCACTTCTATTGCACAAATAAATAAAAAATAAATCACTTTGGTTGCACAGAAAATAAAATAATATTCACTCTGATTGTACACTAAAAAAAAAACTGTCAATCCTTGCCTTGAAGGCACTTTTACTAGGTGCATCCACCACATCAAAGGTAGGGAGTTAATTAAACCGATTGTTCTTACAGCAAAGGAGTTTCTTCTCACTTCTAAGTTTGAGTGTGGCATGAGAAGCTTAAATTTGTGGCCTCTCAAGTTGCAGGTTTTACTGGTTAAAAATAGATGGTCTAAAATTCCATTGTAATGTCCAGTTAAGATCTTATAGATTTCAATCATATCCCCTCTCTTGCGGCGATCAACAAGAGTTGTTAAATTTAACACCTTAAGCCTTTGAGGATATGTTATATATGATATATATATATTGATGAAGGTAGTTTTGTGAATTTTCTTTGTATATTTTCTTTTAGTTCTATATCCTTTTTGAGATATGGTGACCAAGCAGAGTTGGCAAAATCCAGGCGGGGTCTGACAAATGATGTGTAAACGGTTTTTAGATTTGCAGGTGTGAGTTTCCAAAGGATCTTCTAATTAGGTATAGTAAGCTGTTGCATTTTTTAGTACGAGTGGCAATATGTTCTTCCCATTTGAGATCGGATGAAATTTTGATTCCTAGGTCTGATACACAGTCTGCGTTATGAAGAATTTGTTCATTTAAACTATATGTTACATGAGGATTGTTCTGGCCCAGATGTAGAACTGCACATTTGTTTACATTAACCTTAAGAAGCCAAGCATTGCTCCAATTTTCCAACAGTTTTAGGTCTTCAAGAATTGTTGCATGGCTAATAATGGGTTATTGTAAAATTTACAATCATCAGCAAATAACTGTGAGGTGGATGAAAATTTGAGGTCTAAAATATACAATATAAATAAGAGAGGACCGATTACAGAACCTTGTGGAACACCACTGAGTTCCTCGAGTGGGTGATACAAAACACCTTCCATTCTCACCTGAAATTTTCGACCCTTTAATAAATGAGACAGCCAACCCAAAATATTTCCTCTTATTCCATAGTGATACAGTTTGTAGAGTAGGAGACGAAAAGGAACAGTATCAAAGGCAGCTTTGAAATCGATATAAAAAACATCTATAGGATAGTGCTGATCTAACTGCTTAGTCCAATAATCAAGGGATGTTAGCATATTAGTCAGTACAGATCTGCCAGGTTGGAAGCCATGATTATTAGGATGGATTAGGTCGTCTCCGGGAGCCTTTTTATTGTGAAGTATTTTGATTATGGAGGATATTTCAGATGGTGAAGTAAAAGAAGTTCTGCTGTGAGGGGGGAGTTGCTGCAGTTCGCTGTTGACGTAGTCGTCAGTGTCCTGGTCTGTTTAGTCAGTTAGCGTGAATTTGTTTTCAAGATGAGTCGCAAGTACCTCGCATTTTTCTTCGTCGCTTGTTGTTAGTGTATTGCCTGTTTGCAGTGGAGGGATCTGTGTATGTTCTTTTTGTTTCTCTCCAGAGACAACTGTAACAGGCGTCATCTCTCCTAAGAAGGATCTGTAACTAGAGATTCTGAGGTTGTCCAGTTCCCATTTAATTTTGGTTCTGTATCAAGTTGGTGATTAGTTGTTTTATGTGTGGGATGAAAGACGTGATTAATATGGGTGAGTTAGGTTCAGAAGAGATGGTGTTGGTAGAGTTCTGATCAGGCGGCCTACTTGTTTGTCGTCTTTGTGACCAGTAGTTAGGAGATGAACTGGAAGGATTGCTTGAGGAAGATTGCTGAGTAGTTGAAAAGGCGGACTGGAGAAGGATATTTTTTTTGGAGAAGATTCATGGTGAGTGTTGTCAGTTCCGGATAGTATTTTTTGTCTTCTGTTGCGTGATTGATTTCTGTTGATGATGCTGATTAGGGTTTCACAGCGGCTGTAATTGGCTGAATGATCACCATTGCAGTTTACGCATTTTGGCGTTTGGAGTTGGCAATTTGGACACGCTGTGAAATATGGCCACCTGCGCACTTCACACATTTTGGATCAAGTTGACAATAATTTTTTGTATGTCCAAACTGTTAGCAGTTAGTGCACTGAGGGATATGGTTAGATTTTCTTCTTGGTTCGACTGTTACCACCGAGTAGCAGAGGCAAAACTATTGCACAGAGCGGTGTAGGGGCGGGAGGCTCGTATTTTTTGTTCAATAGTCTGGTGACAGAAATGACGGGGTAGGTTTTTGTTATTCTTCGTGTATTTCTTCTTATAAGACGGAGTATGGTATACCTTTTATAATTACTGACAGTTTTTTGTCTTCGGGATTTACGAAGGTGTAATACTTTATGCAAGATTCTTCATAGAATTTGGTTAATTTCCTGAAGTCGTCCAAGGTTTTTACTGTGATTTTGAATTTATTTTTACTAATTGTGTCTCGAATGTGGAGCCAATTGAATTTTTAATTTGTTCTATTATTGTTTGATATTGTCAGTGCCGATTCTATATACTGGAGATATTTTTAGTGGTTTATTTGAGGTATTTTCAGTTTGAGGTTCATCGATTTCTATGTTAGCTAAAGGTGCGAATTTATGGAGTGTTGGAATTTGTGGCTGATTGGAAACATGATTTCTGGCTGCTATGGTGATTTGTTGCTTGGTCAATTTGCATGTTTTGTTTATATAATTTTGTAGCCGTGGAAAATCAACTTTTGAATTTAAATCCAAAGCATTAGTTACATCTTTGGTTCGCGGCTTTTTGTAAGTAATATGACTGCTGTATTCACCAACTTCGAGGTTCCCTTCGTACCTGTCCATTTCTTCTTGGGCCCACTGCAACACGACATCTCCTTTCTTTCACTCATTTTGATGAGTGAGCTAGCCTTTTCTTGTCTTCTCCCTTTTTCAGGGGTCGTTCGTTTTACAGTTTTTTTTTTTTTACTTTTATAAAGTTCTTCATTATCTTAATAAAAGTATTAAAATCAGAGATCAGTGTTTCCTATATGGAAATAGAAAAATTGAAAAACAAATAATATTTGAAACTGCCATTTGATAAACCACAAGAGTTATATATACTCATCGGATATTAATATTTCCAAGTTTTATATTCTTTGAATATGTGGTTAAGTCCGCAATGCTGGATAATATTATGACAGTCCATCCCTTGCTTGTCTGACACCGATATATCACGTGTACAGGGCAGAAAAGAGCTATTTTCTGAGAGTTGCCAAAATTCTCAACCAGAAGTTGACTTTACTAATTGAATTCATGTTTTTTGAAATTTTTTCGAAATTGGCTGTCATGATTTACTTTATGCTCTAAATTGCAATAAGGGAAGGTGTGAGTACACCAGATCTTTATTTTATTGTTTGTTTACTTATATACCTCACTTATATATTTTAATATTTAGGGGAGTCGATGTTTATCAGTCAACTTGTGCATATCACGTTTATTTGCTCTGCCTTTTTTTCAATTTTGATTTGGTTTATGAAAGTTTTGGAAAGTTATCAAAGATTCAGCTTCTAATTTTCTATTGATTGGTGATTGTGATTTAACAGTTAGTTCGTGTTTAATTACAAAAAAAGAGAAAGAAAAGAAAAAAAAAAAGAAGCAATTATTATTTGACTGTGCTTTACTATTAATGAGAGAATGGCAAGTTAAAGTTTGGACTCTTAACTGTAAGTAAATAGCATTGTTGATCAATTCTTTCGATTGGAAAAGAGAATTCTTTCTCTTTCTCTTTTCTCTTCACCTTTAATTTAATTCGAA
The DNA here is from genome assembly GCA_011037195.1 of Triatoma infestans. Taxonomy (NCBI): domain Eukaryota; kingdom Metazoa; phylum Arthropoda; class Insecta; order Hemiptera; family Reduviidae; genus Triatoma; species Triatoma infestans. Next base: position 39,109 of record JAAEAF010012266.1, on the reverse strand, counting down.
CATAAAGAAATTTCATCATTTCAATTACTTTACTTCTTGGCTTTTTCATTAAATTTAATTTTACATCTGTAAGCTGTGCATATATTTTGCTTTGGACGTAAATACTGTCTTGCATGCCACCAATTCTTCTTTCTCTGAAACTGATTCAGTCACCGATTTCTCGTACAAAGCGAGCTAGAAGCTCGCCAGAAGTTTCTGAAAAAAGTACAAGAAAAGTATGGCCCCAACTCAAGAGATTAGCAATACGACAATCGTACAACTTGTTGAAACAATGACTAACGTCATGGAATAAATTGCTTGATTCAAACCTTGCTTCTCTTGCAACTAAAGAGGAATTTAAAATTCTTCATGAGGATTATCGTGCACTCCAAGGCCGCCTTGAGCCGGTGCAATGAGCTATACATGGGTGGAGCTCATTGCACGGTGATTCCCAAACACGCGAGCCTTTGGACCTTACCCAGCATTTTCCGAATGAACCCTCTCTCAGTTCTATGCCACCAGACTAATGAGGATTATGTTACTATGGGTCTTACCATCATAATGTATATCCAATATAACATCCTGGGTCAAAGACCCCATGTTTTGCCAAAGCTTATTTTACAGGCCCACAAGGAACGTATGCTTTGTTAGTAACTTGTTCCACATGAAGTCCCCAACTTAACTTTGGGTCCAAGATGTTTAACTCTATCAGTTACCGGAAGAGTACTTCCAGGAGGGGGCCTCTAAACCATCAAGTTTCCTTCTCCTCGTAAACAGCATTACAGAAAATTTCTGGGGGTTTATGTTAAGGCCAACCCTGTCGCACCAGCTGAAGGTGCGTCCAAGAGCCTCACCTGCACCATCGAGACAGTATCCAAGAATTTGCCTTTGATGATAATCACAAGGTCATCAGCGTAGCCCTGGCATAGTAGCAACATCCACCAAACTCCTCTAGGAACTCACAGGAGGGGTGAAAGTGCGCCCCCCTGAAGACATTCTACCAGCGGAACCGCCCCCATAAAGGTGGAGCTTAAGGTGGATATTATCCATCTACTAAGGAGAAGATTTTCTATCCAGCGAGAGAGCGGTATATTTACCCCTTTCCTCCGGACAGCTTTGATTATAGAGTCCGTTGAAGTATGGTCAAAGGCCCCCAGCGCAAATCTTTCTGCGCAAGCGCAACCTCAATACACAGCGCTAGCACATGTAGAGCATGTAAGCAGGATTTCCTCTGCTGATATGCAAACTGTTTTGGGTGCAGTGGATTCCTAAGGTACGCTTCTCTCAGATGCCCATCAACGAGTTTCTCCAACGTTTTTAATAAGAAGGAGCTTAAACTGGTGGGCCTATAAGATTTAGCCAGGGTGTAATCAGCACGCCCCAGCTTTGGAACAAAAATCACCTTATTAGGCCTCCATCGTTAAGGAATATAACAGAAGGCAATGCTCCCCTTCAGTAATTTACAAAGTGGTCCAACAAGGACCTCCAGAGCTTTCTGGAGTTGTATGGGTCTTATCCCATCTACCCCGGTGATTTAAATGGGGAGAATGATCTTGCTGCCCACTTAAGTTTATTAACTTCATTAACAATTTCGGAGGCCCGCTTCCAATCATCCCGACAAACCCTAAAGTTTGGATGATCGGCACCGGTTTCTTCCGAAATGGAGCCGGTGATTCTCCAAACTATAGAGTTGGTGATTCTGCATCCAGGTAAGTGCGTCTCCAGCATTAGCTTCAACGTTTTCTCCTCAGTGTCGGTATAACTACCATCTAATCTATCAAGGGCTCCTATATTTATAGTATGTCCTTTTGATATCATCGTCCGAAGTCCAGCTGCTTCCGGTAGTGCTGCCACCTCCTCACACTGCTTCCTCCAGGAGCATCTCTTTGCTTTCCTCAGGGCTTTCTTGTACTCAGCAAGCGTTGCCTTATAGGCCGCCACTGCCTATCCTTTTTAGCCTTGTTAAAGATGCTTCGAGCTTCTGCCCAGCATTCCACCAGGGAGTATTCCTGATAACTCTGTGTCTCAGACCTTCCGCTTGACATCCCAGTTGCGCCTGAAAGGCTTCCCACACCGTCCAGCGGAGGTTCCTGAATCTACGCGGAGAGAAAGTGGAGTTCATGATATTAAATCTAATGTATCTATGGTCAGAGGCGGACTCTGCCCTGGATACATGCCAATTTCCTATCCTATCATTCACTCTTGGTGAACAGACAATAATGACTGTCTTAGGCTATTGACGAAAGTAGGTTCGTTACGTTAGTAATATAGAAATGGGCGAGCTGGCACATCTTTTTGAGGGACAACTTTCCCCTCACCCACGGCCCCCTATGGTTACGGCCTTGACCCCACCCCTCCTCTCCATCCCCTCCTAAGCCACGCCCCCACCCCTCTCCACTGGCCAATCATCGAACTGGACGAGCACTCAGACCACGCCCATTTACCCCCACCCCTCTCCCACTGGCCAATCATCGAACTGGACGAGCACTTTGACAACGCCTACTTATCCCCACCACTTCCCACCGACCAATCATAGATCTCGTCGAACACTTAAACCACGCCCACTTACCTCACTTTTGTAATTGCTAGTTTGGGGCATGCGCATATCTGCTGCTGCCTTATTGTTTAGAAATTTCGATTTTATTATATTGTATAACAAAATCACTGCCTTTTTTCAATTATTATTCGTATGACGTCACACAGCAATAGCATTGCCACTGTTTTATTGAATAAAAATATATATATTTATTACCACTGCCTTCTAGATAATTCCCACTTCGATGACGTCGCATAGTCTATAGTGTTTCACTGTCAATCGCAATATATCGATTGCAAATATCGATTATCCATATTGATTAATATCGATTTTACGAATATAATTTATTATGAAGAAAAATACTATCTATTACTTCTACCACAACAGGTTAGTTATTGCATCACTTTTTGAAATTAAGCTTTGTACTAATAAAAAATATATATATATCTATTCTTACCTTAATCGCTTTGTATTCTTTTGTTTATTAAACTTTGTACTCAAATGAATATAACTTGCCTAACAGGGACATGTTAGTTACTTATTAAGAAAAATGCAAAGAAACTACAATGAATCATCCAGGAAATGATTTATTAATACTTAATCCTATTATTTCAAAATAACTTTGTACTCATTACGTTTCTTGCCTGTTCGGACATGTTACCACAGGTCTTCTTAGCATGTTTCGTAATACTTAATCCTATTATGAAAAAGTTTGGTATATACAATGAGTCATCATGCATGTCTCAACATGCATCAGCCTGCATTTATTTTTCATAGTTTGTATTTCCTTATTAATATAATTTTGTTTACCCCTCTTTGTTCAGCATTCGCTTTAAGCTTTCTCACCACGTCAAGGTGAGGGGTAATCGAGAAAGTTTTTAATAAAATAAAATATAAGGAAATTAATAAAAACAAAATAAAATAAAATATCTTCTACTCATTTATTGAAACATAATGCAAAATATTTACAGAAAAAAACAAAACAGAAAACAAACTTCAAATTTAAAATAATAATTAAATTTTTCTTAATACAAAATACAACTTAGGAAAATACAAGTAGACAGAGAAATGTTCACTATCGAATTTAATTTGTCTAGTTTTTGCCTTAATACACATTCAAACATTGTACAATACATTCAAGGTTTACGGGTTTTTACAACCTCGTCAGTGACCAGCAGTCAGGTTTACGGATATTTCTACCACGCCAGTGACCAACATTCAAGGTTTGCGTGCGTTTTAATGCATCGCCAGTGACCACATTCACACACACGCATCAAGGCAAAAATATTTCTGTATCATTCCAACCAAACTTACTATTTAGCCAATTGTTAATGACTTGAATTCGATACTGCGTACATTTCTCTCTACATGTGTTATGTTTAATACAGTGGTTGCCTTTTTCTACTGCTTGAAGTGAATCAATTTTCGGACAACCATAATCTTCCAAGTTGATTACACAACCATTGTACAAATTTTGCAAGAGAAATCTTTTCTTATCATAACCCTTAACAAATACAAATTTATAGTTACAATCAATACATTTGAAAATATCTCTAATCACTTCATATTCAACTTCCCCATCATTCCATCTAATTTTATGATAATAATTTTCTAACCAATAATTAGTTCTTCTACTTTTATCTGTTTGTTTATGTTGTTTGGCGGTTTGAATATCCAGTGACGAACAGTTTGATAGTTATAATCAAAAAGTGATAGCTCTTTAACAATATAACCTCCTACACTATCCACAAAGCACTGGAAGTCAGCAATCAGAACGCCTGTCTGAGCCATACTGAACACTGAGCCAACAATTCACACCTTTTTATACCATACGGCGTACAATGCCAGTTAGAGGGTTATATTCTACCACCCTATCATGTATAATAAGGCAATATGCCGTTGTGTTGGGCGGGAACGGATTTTTTGATTCAAATTCTAATCTTACATCAACTGGGCCCGTTTTGATAGATTCAGACTGTTTAGAACAATCTATTACGATTAAGGGTGTTTTCTCTTTAAAATTTCGCCAAGAAGTTAGAGGTTTCATTTGTTCCCCATATATGACATTTGAAAAGAAGCGTACTTGTGATACAATAGTGCATAACGATTAGCTGAGAAATCTATGTTCAAATCATCGTATGGAAAAACTTTACAATTTAAATAAAGTTTTACATTTGACACATTACAATGATCAAAATGGCTAGCATTGCTTTCCACATTAGAGGTAGCGCGGCTTTTCCAGCTGACTTGATGTTTTTACCGACCAGATTTGTCTTTGAGTTGCCGGCAATAGTGGATAATCATAGAGTGCCCAGCTTCTAAAACTTAGTGAAAATACCTTTTCAGATTTGAGATGACGCATAAGAGCTAAACTCTGATGTTCGTTGACGGTGACATAGGGTAGCTTCCAGCATAGTTTCACCAATTCTATTTTATAGTTTTCCACCGCATCTTCAGCTCCCTGTCGGTTGAATTTGTAAGCGTTTCCATCTTGTCTGCTTCTAACGAGTATCAATTCTTGTTTAATTGATCACAATCTTCTGATAGTCTTCGCAAAATTCCAGTAGTGATGACAGAGGAATGCATAGATTAAAGTATCCCTCATTTGAAGTGATGTTCAGCGTATCACTCCGAAGATAGCACCACCCCCAGTTTTCTATGTATTGACAACCGTCCTTAAGTGAAACCAAGCCTTTAAGTGTAGAAGCAATTCCTGGATTTCTTACACGATCTATTTCAACTCCACTCAGTTCATATCTTATTTCATCAAATAGAAATGCAAAAGCATTATTTGTCAATTTTGATGAAGTTGGTATTGCTGAGCCGTCTTCTTTTAAAAACGTGCCCTCCAAATAGTGTAAACTTTGACTGGGCAGCGTATATAGATCTTGATGTTGTACACTAATACGTATTTCATCACCAGGCAACAGTTTTGATGATGCATAAGGGTGATGTGAATGCAATTCTATACATTCGATTGAATTGTCGAACAGACTTCTTTCTTCCAAATCGAGCACTTCCATATTGATGACAACACGAAGTAACCTGCCGCTTGAAGAAAGCGAATATTGCTGTTGGTTAACGATGTTCTCTCGTCAACTATTCTCACTGGAATGATGGTTTTCTTCTCTGCAGTTGTCCTTTTATTCACTCTCCTAAAGTCCAAACCCATCGCTATCTGGCGACCAAATGAATGCACACAACTATAATCCTTCCTTTTATAACAGATCCAGCAAGTAAAGTAAACACAGCTGTCCACAATTGTTGCTGCCAATTTTTTGACACTGCTTCCTGTTCGATGAAATACGGCAACCTTTTAGATAGCGGACTAGTTCAGAAGGTAGACTGGCTCCACTGCTGTCGAAGAATTGAGCATAATCTCCTCTCTTCTTATAGCAAACTCAGTGAGTTCCTTTCCCATAACTACTATCTAAATTGAAAATGGCTCGCTCATTTTTCCACGGTTTCACTGGAAATTCATCAATCATGAATACCCCTCTGAAATGGGGAATTTTCTTCGACTTAGCTAATCTGAGTAGATCAAAATTACTCACCCGCAGACGAGGTAGCCCATCCAACATTAGTTTAGCTTTACCACTCAATTTAGGAGAATTCCCATCAATCCGTTTAGGAGTAGGAATGACTCGTTTCTTCTTCTTCTTGTCTTTAGCACGTCGCATGATGAACTGAATCGAAGTTAGACTCGTCGGGCTTTATATAAGTACATTCTTCATATTCTCCCAGCTGTTGTGTGAATTGTCTAAACCTAGCCATTTCACTAAAACTTTATCACCTTTTCGCTTCATAATCTTCTCCACAAGATAGATATCGGGATATTTCACTAGCTGTAGTTCCTCTTGATAAAAACCTCCAGCAATTATTTGTCCTTTATAATCTTGTAGATGGTATGTCACTGGTGCGGTATTCTTAACTTCTACAACTCTAAATACCTCTGTGGACCATGAAGGATGGTAGCCTTTGGCAAACTTCGCTTTATACTTGGATATCCGTACATGATCTCCTACTTTGAATCTAGGTATGGTAGTAATTATTTTCTTTGCATATACCTCACGCAACAGCCGTTCTTCTACATCCTTATCTCCTACAGAAACCGGTGCCATTTTGATCGTCCGATGTTTAGTTTGGTTATATTTCTTTATCAGAGAGTTTATGATGGTTAGCCAATCATAGGATCCTTGCAGGCTAAACTTTTTCCACATTGCAGATTTCAAAGTTCGACTGAATCGCTCAACAATTGAAGCTTTCAAATTACTAAAGGTTGAATAGTGATTTATACCATTCACTTTCATCAGCTTGGCAAATATTATGTTATAGAACTCCTTGCCATTATCAGTTTGTAGATTGTTTGGCTTTCTTTCCTGCAATACCTTTTCAAATGCTCTGCTCACCTCAAGTGCTGACTTATTCTTAAGGGGTACAGCCGAGTCATATTTCGAAAAACAATCAATCACTGTCAAGAGATATTTGTTGCCTTTGTTGAATCTGGCGTAGGGAAGCATCTCTACGAGATCAATTTGCCACATGTCGTCTATTCCCTTCAATAAAACTGATCTTCTCTTGAATATTCTTCTTGCTGGTCTATGCAACTCATGCACGATCTGCTCCTTAACGGTTGCCAAGATGAAATGAAGCATATTATAGGCGAGTCTAGGCTATTATACCTCCGTCTCTCAGTTGATCTTCTATTCTTTTTATTTCAACACCAGCATTCTTCGCGCCAAATAACACTCTTAATCTGTCTACAAGCTTGTTAGGGTTGACATGTCCAGCACCTTTTTTCGATGGAAACAGTTTTGAAATCACTTTCCTATATTTCATGTTTGTTTTCAGTTCCTTGACTGTGCCCTTCTTTATGAGCGTTCGTTGTTGTAGTATTCGCTTATAATTATCGCAATCTATCTTTTTCACCAGCGCTAAGTTTGGATATTTCATAAATAACAATTCAAAAAGTCCTGTTATAGCATAACAGGTATCTTCGCCAACAGACAAAATGTCTTTACTGATGGAGATTTCCGTATCACCAATGGTGAACTTCTGACCATCATAAACTACACCGTATACCATATCCAAATACTTAGTTTCATTTTTCATAAATTTTGCAATATAATTTGAGGATATTTCTCCCACTTCTTTCAAATACTTTTCTGAAATTTCTTTTCCTTTGGGCGTGTGTACAAGTTCTCGTACTTCTTGAAGCGGTGTAGTTGGAACTGAAGTTCCAGCCGACTGTGGAGTACACTTCAGCGGTCTCTTTGCTGGAAGCTTCCGCTCTTCCTCAGGCGAGGAATTTGATATTCCGGGTGTTGTAGCCGATTCTAGCTTTAGATATCTTGGTCTTTTTGCTGGTGGTGTTTCAGAAACAATCGGTTCCGGCTTCAGCGTTCTCTTCAGATTAAGTTGAGACGAATGATCCTCTTGTTTACCCATTAATTCCTTCAAAGGATTCAACAAACGCTGATATTTCATTTTCAAATATTCGTCAGTCTCTTCCCTGTTTCTCCTTAGCAAGTTATACTTTTCTTGGATTGCTTTCCTGGTGGCGATTATATCGCGCATTGCTTGAGTTGACTCTTCCATGTCTTGCAATAGACTGATTGTTACAGCTACATTCAGGGTATTATATAGGCTCCGAAACTTTTTCGATACCTGCCATCATTAATTTGTCTATCTTTGTCCAACACTAGAAAGCCATATCTGTCATCTTTCCAGCACCAATGACAAATTTTTCTAAAGATTTGGAATTCCATATCAGAGTTGATATGATCATCATAAATACGTCGCAGATTTAATTCATCCTGCCTGAAGAGTATTAGGAAGTTGGCATTTTCTCTCACCAAATGTTTAGGAACTCTAGTATAACTTTGACTTAGGTAAAATATGTCGACTCCATTGTGACGTCCCATACAAAAGTAAGACCGTACATTATCCTGCTTATCACAAGCAATATCATCGAATATAATGATTGAATTGGGCAGGGCCTCTCTAGGTGGTGGAACTTGGGAGTTGTCTTCATATTCAAAAAATTTAATATCTTTTAAAGGTTCCAATATTTGCGCTAACTTTCTATACTTTGGCTGATGCAAGGACTTTGCAAACAAGTAAATATTTTCAAATCGTAACCCCCTTAGAATCATAGATTAAACTCAACATAAGGTTAGTTTTCCCACAATTTGATGGTCCACATATTAAACACCTAATGGAATCGGGAAAGAGTGGACCATGTTTAGATTCTTTTTTTAAAGAGGCCCCGTCGTCAAGGTTTTGAACAGAGAGGGTGTTATGTTGCTTTATCAAGCGCATGATGGAAAATAACAAGAATCGCTCTCCCGTCTCTCTTTTTATATCTAAAACCTATGAAAACTTATATACTACGCACACATACATAAGGTAGAGCTCGCTGTACCCCCCTAGGGTTCTAAATTCAAACGCCTCCCAGACTAACTGCGCATGCTGATAGTCCTCGTCCGAAATGTGGCATTCTTTAAGGGTGCTGCAGAATGCCTCCTTAGGGGGTAGAACCGTCTCCCTAAGTTTTTCGAACGAGTCCGTGTACACGCCTTTCCTTATGACCAGATCCGTCTTGTCGGCGGGGAAGAATTTGCCCGTATCGATGAACTTATTTCTGGGCAAATTCTTCGACAACCTATCTAAGCTGGAAGCCATGAAACGGAAGGTGTCCACAAATCTGACGGTTAGGGCGCCCACTTGTTTACTAAAAGAGATGTATTTCTCTTCGCTGTTGGGGATGACGTCAGTGCGACTTGTGTCATACCCCAACTCGCGAACAATAAAGTGGGCGTCGTAACCGCTCAGATTGTGTAGGAAGACGGGAAGGAAGCGAGAAGTTCGGTAGAGGATGTTAAGGAAGAGTGAGCAGAACCACGATGCATACCTGTGATATGATCGTGATCCGCCACTTTGGAACTGGGATCAACAAAAGGTAGATGACAAAGATAGCAGGTTTGGGATTTTGTGAAATCTTCCAGCTCAGATGATGTCAAGGGTAGCATTGGCCGCTTTATGGAGTATACCAGTGCCACCTTCTCAGTCACTGCCTTTATATATGCCATGAACTTCTCTGCGGAATCTGCACCTGTGTAGATGTAAGGTTCCGCAGGGAAGTCGGCAGGAAGGCAGTGGCTTGGGATGTCTTCTGCCACTTTGACATACGTGCAGAAGCTCATAGGAAGATGGCTCTGGTAGGGAGTTGTGTAAGACCGACCCCTACTGCTTTCATTTTGGTTTATTTTTTGCAAAATGCATTCAAAATCTGCATAAACAACGATGGGAATCCTCAGCTGGTTTTAAATTTTACTGAATGATACAGTTGGAGGAGTCCCATCGTTGCTGCATTCTGGCAAAACAATCCGGGTCGGTCTGTTTTCTCCACAACACCCCATATGCTCCTTCACCCGCTCGGCGATGTTCACGTCATCGGTGTTGAAGTTTGTAAACGTATACCCCGGTATTATGGTGCCTTATTTGATGGGCCACTAGCTTATTAAAATCGCTTATATAAGCATAGAGGCTCCGTCCGTTTTCTAGCATCAGGAGAAGGAGGTCACGGTGGTCTTCCTTCTCCTGTTTCACCACTTTCAAAGGGTATACGTTTCCATGCTCTCTAAGGGTGAAAACATTTACAGTAATATTATTATACTTTTCAAACTTTTTCACCTCATGGAGAGGAGTGGGGAAGGAAATGCAGCCGAAATTGTACCTATGTTCCAAATTTTTATAATTGCTCTCACGTTGAGGGTTCTTTTTTACGAGATGGGAGAGGATGGCATACATGAAACACCGGTCGTCTGTGTTTTGTACATTAATTACAGTCTTCTTATTTGGTATTTGTGGAGGCAAGGGAATGAAGCTGCAGCCTCCCAAAGGTTGGAAACGGTTGACGCGAAGGACTCCATCGAACTCTTTCAGCATCCAGCCGCTCCCCTTTAATGCAGACTCCTCCATCTCGGTGACTAATTTCTTAAAACTTTCATTTAAACATTCTTCGATGGAGGAGTCTTCAAATATTGCTTTGTTTTTGGTCTTGAAGGCGCGATCGCAGGTTTCACCTTTGATATTTTCGAAGGTCGCCTCCAAGACCAAGTTGTATTTGAGGGGAGCGTCACTTTCTATCATGCATTCTGTAAGCAGTTGATGCAAAGTAGGAACTTGAGCAGATAGAAATTCCATTGCATCAGCTGCTTCAGTGCATGGAAGAAAGAATGTTCTAAGAGTCCCTCCGAACGCCGATTCCACTTCATATAGATGCCCCTGAGCAACTTCTATGCGGGCTCTTTTAGTCATGCCGGCCGGTGCTTTATTGCCGCAGCGTCGCATGTGCGCATTCAGTGTTTTCTTTGAGGAAAACCCCTCGCCGCAATAATCGCAAAGAAGACGTTTGCAGGCGCGTTCATGATGATTCTTGTTATCTTCCCTTTCAAATGATTTTTGGCAATATTGACACTGCATGATTGAAAAAAAATTGATCCGGGTACTAGAAAATATATATGTGTGTACACACACACACACACACACACACACACACAATATATATATATATATATAGAAAAGTTAAACTATGAACTATATATACAACTATTTATAAGAAAAAATATAGTAATAATTCTGTATGAATTGATATAATAAAATAATAAAAACAGTAAATTAAGAATTAAAAGTAATTAAAATATATATATATTAAAAGTAAAAAAATAAATAAACTAAATAATAGACTTGAATTGAAAAGAAAAATAAAAGAAAAAAAAAGTTAAAACACTAATATATAAAAAAAATTAAAAGTAAAAAGCCTAATAAAATATTTAAAAAAGAAAAGAAAAAAGAAGAAGCTTAATTCACAAATTTTTTAACAAAATAAAAACACTTACCGCAGGGACTGAAGCTGAAGACAAGGATTTTCACAAGAAGAGCCCTAAACACATAATAAGAACGCAGCGATGTTTGACACGACTTATATACCTTCGGAGGAGTTGATTATGATAATCGATTATTATTCAAACTCAAAATACTACTGGCTAATATTGATAGCGCGATGCTAGGGGTGGGGGTATGTATGTTGGATACTGGTCAAGAATTGTTGAGAGATGCATGGTGAGTCATAATAAGTAATAATCACGGTTATTACAGTGTATATAGGTTCAGACAGGGGAGCTGAAGTGCATATTAACAACGAGAAAATGACGTCACTCAGGTTACGTCATCTTTAGAAATAAACAAAAATTAAAGATATTGCATCATTTAACAAAGATTAATATCAAACATTTTGCTGAAAACGCCTGTGGTAACATGTCCGGAGAGGGAAGATATGTTCATTTGATTACAAACTTTAATAAACAAAATCATTATAAACCGATTAAATATAACAAACAATTTTTTTCCTAATAGGATTAAGTATTAACATAGAAATTAAAAAAATTAACTTTTTGCTAGATGAGTCATTCATTGTATATACTTACTTTTTCTTAAAAGGATTTAAACATGCTAAGAAGACCTGCGGTAACATGTCTGGACAGGCAAGTTATGTTCATTTGAGTACAAAGTTTAATAAACAAAAGAATACAAAGCGATTAAGGTAAGAATAGATATAAGTATATATATATTTTTTTTTATTAGTACAAAGGTTAATTTCAAAAAGTGATGCAATAACTAACCTGTTGTGGTAGAAGTAATAGATAGTGTTTTTCTTCATAATAAATTATATTCGTAAAATTGATATTAATCAATATGGATAATCGATATTTGCAATCGATATTTTGCGAATGACAGTAAAACACTATAGACTATGCGACGTCATCGAAATGGGAATTATCTAGAAGGCAGTGGTAATAAATATGTATAATTTTATTCAATAAAACAGTGGCAATGCTATTGCTGTGTGACGTCATACGAATAATAATTGAAAAAAGGCAGTGATTTTGTTATGCAATATAATAAAATCGAAATTTCTAGATAATAAGGCAGCAGCAGATATGCGCATGCCCCAAACTAGCAATTACAAAATATTATGCAATAACTAAGCTGTTGCGGTAGAAACATCAGTGTTGTTTTTATAAATAAAATCGATAATAATCAATATGGATAATCGATATTTGTAATCGATATATTGGGATTGGCAGTGAAACACTGTAGGCTGTGCGACGTTATCTGAATGGGGGATTTGTCTAGAAGGCAGTGGTAATATTGCTACAAATCCACTGCCTTGGTATAGATACAATATGTATATTTTTAATCTATAAGGCAGTGTCAATGCTATTGGCTGTGACGTCATACGAATAATATATTGAAAAGGCAGTGGTTTTGTTATATAATATAATAAAATAGATATTTCTAATCTATAAGCGGCAGATATGCGCATGCCTCAACTAGCAATGACGTCATAGGAGTGGGGATAAACGTTATTGTAGTACATTGTATTGCCGGATGGAGTTCAGTTCTGTGTAAGTGCGCGTCGTGTTAATATCAGCAGCAGCAGGGAGCTGGAAGGGGTAAGTCAATCTTTTTTTTTATGATTATTTTGATTGTGTGGTGAAAGTTAGATGCCACTCCGCCATATTGTTTTTTATGATTTTGTGAGTGGATTGAGCGGAAATAAAATTATGATAGTGCGGGGGTTAAGATAGAAGTGTACGTTGAAAACTATAGCTAGCGAGAGAACCATTGTGGTCGACTGGTTATGATGATGGACTTCCAACCTAAAGATTATAGGATCGAATCGCAGGTAAGACAGGATTTTTCCGTATAAAATAAAAAATAATTCCCCTCCGGCCCAGAGTAAGGTGATAATGGCGAGGGGTGGGGAAGTTAAGAATAGAAGTGTACGTTGAAAACTACAGCTAGCGAGAGGATTGCTATGGCCGAGTGGTTAGGGTAATGGACTTCCAACCTGAAGATTGTAGGATCGAATCGCAGGTAAGACAAGTTTTTTCATATAAAATACCCCTCCAGCCTAGAGTCATGAGAGGGGTGGTGTGTTACAGTGTTAGGTTCCGCCATCTTGTTGTGGGGATGAGCTGTCTGGTTGGAGGTGGAAAGAAAATGGAGTCATCGGTTTGGATGATAGCTTAAGGAGTGGGGATAATAAGTCATCGATTGGATGATGGTTAAGGACTGGGGGGGAAATAGATCATCGGATGGTATGATAGATTTAGGGGTGGGGGTGCAAAGAAAATGGAGTCATCGATTTGGATGATAAGTGAAGGTGAGGGGGTAAGTGGGCGTGGTTTAGGGCTTGTCGAAATCGATGATTGGCCGGGGGTGGGGGTAAGTGGGCGTGGTTTAAGTGTTCGTCGAGTTCTATGATTGGTCGTGGAATAGGGTGGGGGTAAGTGGGCGTGGTCTAAAGTGCTCGTCCAGTTCGATGATTGCGCCAGGAGGAGGATGGGGGGGGGGTAAGTGGGCGTGGTCTAAGTGCTCGCCCAGTTCAATGATTGGCAAGTGGGAGAGGGGTGGGAGTAAGTGGGCGTGGCTTAGGAGGGGATGGAGAGGAGGGTGGGGTCAAGGCCATAACCAAAGGGGGCCGTGAGTGAGGGGAAAGTTGCCCCTCAAAAAGGTGTGCCAGCTCGCCCATTTCTATACTACTTACGTTGATTACAAATATTTAGATTTTTAGAAAATAAATATTCGAAAAGGGACTCATCTCTTGCATTCTTGCCTGAACTGCCCCAGATTGTGTGGTGAGAGTTTGCATCGCAGGCCAAAAGAGTAGAATGTCCCTGCGCTTCTGCATAGACAAATACATTCCTCAACTCCTCTGTTGGTGGGTCTCCAGGCTGATCATACAGGAGATAACAGGAGGCAATTATTGTCGCCTCTCTAGGCCCCCTGTGATTAAACACGAACCTCGCTGCCGTTAAGTCCCTAGAACAGAACTGATTAAGCGGCAGCATGGAGATATGTCTACGTGCTAAGATTGAGGTCCCAGGATTGCTTGAGCCGACGTGATAAATCACGGCCCACAGCAGCCCAGTCCTTTGATAGATCCCTGGTAAGCCCTGAGCTCTTGTACCAGAGCGGTATCAATATTTTTATTATTGATATATGTCTCCAGGGTGGCAGAGGCATCCCTAGAGTGATGAAGGTTGATCTGAACAACCCTGGTATCTCCAGCAGCCATTACTACTCAAGGGAGTCCCGCACCCTTTCCGCGCCGGCTGATACACCCTTTACAACCCGCGCCAAATTGGCGTCAGGGCCACTAGAGGACGTAGTCTGTGGGCGTACGTTTCTCTCTGATACTTGCATCAGAGATAAATTCAGAGAGTTCTCCGAAGAGCCCTCTGGATCAGAAACTGTTTGTAAATATTTTGATATTTCTGGGTCCATATTTGTACCCACGAATATTGGGGTTCTTAAACGTCACCCATGTCAGTTCCCCGGTGTCATGGGAGGGCTACATGGGAGGGACATGGGACGTACTAAAACTATACTATACTATGTACAAACAGAATTACCTTCACTTTTATTTGAAACATTTTACTGGGAAATTGATTTTTGGGGGTTTCTGGGAGAACAGCTGTACAAATTCAGTTAAATGTATGGTTGTGCCATTATATACCTCTACTATACACTAAAAGCATTGCTAGAATTTCAGATTTGAAGAAAATCGGTTAATTGCAAAATTTAATTTTTTTTTCTGAAATTTTAGGGAATAGATTTTTGAATTTGATCGGAAAAAACTTTACCGACTTCCTTTAAACTTGTAATATTAATTGCACAGTCGGAAACTAACATCACTTTTATTGGAAATATTTATCTGCAAAAATTGTTTTTAGATGGTTGTGAGAATCTGCGATGTTAATATTCAAATGTGTATTTGTCAAATATCATTGGCGCCATCTAGAATGTAATATAGATTACATTCTACATTATTGCTAGGCTGGCACTTGCCCCCCCCCCCCCCCACAACGCCTGCATTTTTGTTAGGCAAATTTGAAATTTATATACAATTTGTCATTTTATGTATTATAACTGTATTAAGAAGAGTAAGAGAAAGTTGTGTGAGTGTTTCACACCAGATTTTATTTTTTTTATAGAGCCGTTAACAGTATAAAAATATTCATCAATGATAAATGTTGACGTATTTCTTAATAGCTATTAAAGTTTTTTCAATGGAGCTTTTGTGATTTAAAATATTGATGATAATTTTGTTGGCCGTGTACGAAGTAATCGAAGAAAGACACTATTTAGCGAGAAACAGTGTAAAATAACTACTCTCCTATTAGTTCTGATATCCGCCCAGAGATAGGGTCTAATGTGCCATTTCTTTCAACTTGTGCTACTGTGTCCGCATTAATCTTTCTCAAAACACAGCTGAGTTGGATTCCTGAGGTTTCGCTTAAGGAAAAAAATCTGGTGTGAAACGCTCGCACGACTTTCTCTCTTACTCCTGTTAGCACAATTGTATATAAACAATTATTGTGTATTTCTTTAGACTAAAATTTTACTATTTGTCTTAGATATAGTGGTGGCGAAGAGGACAATCACCTACCTACGAACAATATATGGTAAAGATACGAAGATTGCTTGGTGGTAGAGAAGTGATTATATTATAGTCCAGAAGAGCCACCAATTACTTCGACCAACTGCGTATAACATTTGAAATTTAACGCCACAAATTATGCACAACTAATTAAAATCATTTTTTGGGGGAAAATGTTTGAAATAAAGTATTTGTGCAGTTACTATGCCAAGACGTTTTTGAGAAAATGACAAAAACTCACAAATCTACGCTGTAAAGTTGCAATTCCAGTTATCAGATTTTCTTCAAATTTGGCATTCCAGCAATGCTTTTAATGGGTCTTAATATTATATGAGTGGTAGAACCATTTATTGTTCTTATTTAGAAGGAAGCTTAACGTTTGAATTCCCCCGGAAACCCCCATCAAATTATTCCGAGAAAATGTTGCAAAAAAAAAAATTGTATTCACGAGTATAGATTGTATAGGAAATTGAAAGAAAATCGGGAAAACTGAAAAAAAAAATCAAAAGCCGCACTTTGGCTGATGGATTTTGGCCGAAATCTTCGTATCTTTAGGTAGCGGAGCCAAACGGAATATTAAGTTTGAGCTTAATGCGATTTTTAGTTTTTGAAATACATAGACACAGACACACACACTCACACACACACACAGACACAAAGACCACTTTTACGAAAAAAGAACAAACTAATCACTTGAAAATGAAAGAAATGGGAAATCAATTATGGCATCTGCTGCATGACAGCAAAATAAGAGCACACGAAAAATATAATTCCAGTTTTTGAAACTCAGATTGTATAATGACAATTAAAAGTGTTAAAAAATATGTTTGAACTGCGTGGGTTTGATGCGAGGGTAGTGGAAGGAAGAAGGGATATGGTAGTCCATTAGCAATAAAGTTGGACCCAGCCCTCAGTATTCAGACTCACAAATGGAATGGGCAACTGAGGAATGCCGATTGTGAACTCTGTCTCCCATTTCCCTCACCCACCGTCCACTTCAACTATTCCAACTATTGTACAGCCCTTGGAGACGATTCATCCCCAACGAACAGCAGTATTAGGGTTGGGCATTCTTATTAAGGAGAGTCTGGTGACGAAAGGAAGGCGAGGGAATGGTGGAATGGAGAAGAACTCCTACATTGCTGGGGTGCTGGGTTATTGGAGTCGTGACCGAATTAACGTTTGACTCAAGTCAGCAAATAGGCGGGCTATAGAAACGCGGGAATTAAAAGGTGGAATTCTTGGATATAAGCGTGTAAGAAAAAGATCTATTTTATATGGTAATGGAGAAAAGAGAATTGGCGCGTAAATGGGAAGACGTCCGAATGTTAGACGGTCAGTATTGGCGGCACGTATGAACATCTTCAAGATCTCTGACAGATGTCGCTACTGTATAAGCGGCGTGCTGCTTCGTTTTCTTTACACGCTCCGCCTTCTCTGCCACTTTGTCTCTCCATCCACTTAAATTAAAAATCCTTGTGTTAATTGCTCCCATTGAATGTAGGAGTAGCATCAAGAGAACTATCAAATGTATCACCAAGTTTTAGGATTGTGTCAAGTTGTGTTAAGTTCTTTTGTAAAGACGTGTCAAGAAAGTATCAGGCAAGTATCAGTATATGTGAAGACAAGTGCCGAAGATATAGTGAAAGATCTCATGTTACTGAACGATACCTGATGATTAAATGGTATAATTCAGATCACACGCAATGAGCACTCAACTCACAATTTATATTTAAGTACTTTAAAGAGTAAACTAATACAAAAATATTTTGCTCTGTGATTTAATGTTTTCTGTAAGTTATTTTATGCACATCTTAAACCAAATTTGTGCTCAATTATTATGACCAATGTAAAGTGCCCGAAGATAGACAAGGAATTTGTTTTGTACAATCAAACAGTTCATATTATTTCTCATGAGTTTCATTTTAATTATTTAAGTAATCTTTCTTTTATTCGCCATATTATTTAGACTATTAGACAGTTTTTTGCTTTCTTTTTAAAGTGCTCCTTATTCTACTTTCAGATTAATAATTTATTTAGTTTATTAGGTTAATTATTATAAAGTTATAATTATATAAAAGAGTTAATATATATAAGTTATATAAAAGTTATGTAAGAGATAAATTATTATAAAAGATATAAAATTATTTTATATTATTAACTAAGAAGCTGTTTGTCACATGTAAGTGGGGGTAAATATCATTTGTACTGTATTTCTGTCAACAGTAACGCAAAAGTAATGCGTATTGTGTGCATACGAATGTATATTTATTCTTATGCAAAAGAGGGCATTTACATTTAATTATTATAGTTTTATATACTCAATATATAAATAAATTAAAATTATTTAGAGGCTTTCGAAAATTATACTGCCCTCTTCGGCTATCTTAGGCATGGAACTAAGCGAGACCAACATCATGGGGGGCTCTACTTCGGGGCATGAGTCAACAACGTCCTCAGTAATCAAATCTAAACGAAAAATATTGCCGGAATTGGCGAACTTATCTCCTGATGAAGAAGAAAAGTAAAAAGCGAAATAAAATCTGTTATGGCCACTTCCCGTCAAAAAAGTGCGAATCCTGCACTCTCTCAGTCTCCTCCATAACAACCTATTATCGATGCTTTAGCAATCAATTTGACACCAACATCATCTGCAACTACATCAGCACAACAGCAGCAACAACATGAAGTACTGTATTCGTCAGACTTCACGACACACAATAAATTTAGTATCCTGCCAGAGGTCAGCGATCCAGCCACACCTGAACACCAGACCGCCATCTATATATTTATAAAAGTACCTAATTTTTTAGCTCTCAACAACGAAGTCAGATATCTTCTTGGATCTGAGAATTACACACGTAAGGCTCGCACAGATAACATTTAGTATGAACCAACAGCACAGACGCTTACAGAACGACTGTTCGTTTTTTAAATGGGAAAAATATAGAATACCACACATACAGTTAAAAAAAGACAAAGCCTGTAACGTTGTTCTTCGACATCTACACCATTTCATAACTCCGCAAGAATTAAAGAAGGATTAAAATTCGATGGATTTAATGAACGAAATGTTACCAACGTCCGACCGAAAAGACTCCTCTTCCTCTTTTCTTTGTCGATCTGCAACCAAACAGCAACAATAAAAACATTTTTAAACTCACAATTAAACACAATTGTATGTGTAGAGTAACCGTACAAAACTAAGGAAGTTGCCCAGTGCAAGAGGTGTCAACAATAAGGGCACACTCGCCGTTACTGCCAAATATCGCCGAGATGCGTCAATGCGCAGAGCCTACATCGGAGAAGATTGCAATAAATCTCAGGAACTTCCTCCTACCTGCGCACTCTATTATAGGAAGCATTTTGCCAGTTACCGCGGGTGTGACATTCATAGAGAACTACAAAGAATTCGCCGTGAACGAAATGTGCCCGAGGCCAAGAAGCAACTTTTTGGGGCGCAATCTCCTCAAGCCCTCTCACAAAAGGATTTTCCTATCCTTCCACCAACTGTACAGCAGCAGCTACAGCAACGACAACAACAACAATAATATCCACAACTGCAGCAGCAGCGGCCACATCATTATCACCAGCAACAGCAACGTGCCAATCAGCCATCCTCTAGAGGGCTTTCCTACTCTGAAATCGCGAGGTCACTCCCTGCTCAACCTTCTTATTAACCATCCACACATCAGGACATAACTACAGTACTAAATTCTTTTTTCCAAAGATTTGAATCCCTTCTTACTCCTCTTGTTAGTCTCTTAAATACTCTAATTACAGAACTTGTTCCGCTCCTTAAACCATAACTCCTCCAACTCAAAATTCCTTAAGTATCCTTCTTTGGAACGCTAACGGGTTGAACACCCACAAGAACGAACTAAATACTTTTCTACATAACAAACGTATAAACATAGCCCTACTTACGAAACGCCCTTCACAAGTAGATCTCACTTTTACATTATAGACTATTAAACATTCGGACCGATCATCCTGACGACACAGTCTACGGAGGCGCGGCAATCCAAGTTAGAAACTCCTTACAACACCATGTTCTCCCACCTATTGCCACCGACTATCTCCAACCCTCTGCAATTTCCTTATCTGCCCATCCGCAAAACTTCATTATAACTGCTATTTATTTTCACCCAAGAAATTATCTCTCGAACAATTGATCAACTTCTTCAATAATATTGAATATTAGTTTCCTACTGGTGGTGATCTAATGCAAAGCACGAACGATGGGGATGACCCGCGACATCTGAACCCAGACTCTTCTGAATGTCCTTCTTTATCTAAACTATAACATTGCCTCACCTGATCAACCAACCTACTGGCCGATATCCTTGTCCAAACTCTCTGATATTCTTGATTTCTTTATAATTTCCCAGATTTTATGCTACTTTGAAGTTTCAATCCTAACAGAACTCTCCTCAGACCATAGTCCTGTCTTAATTACTCTTGATACTTGTCCCATTTCCAATACCCCTAAACTATCTCTTATCACAGGCCCGGAAGTAAAAAACAAGCTAGACCTCCGGTTAAAACTTAAGAAGGTTAATACGAAAGAAGACATTGACAACGCAGTGCAGCGCTTCACAAAAACAATTCAAAATTCCATAAGATATTCCACTTTACATAACACACCACGCCAACAATCTCACACAATTAATGTTTCTCTAATATGTGGAAATTTATCATGGATAAGCGACGTGCCAGAGCCAAGTGGCAACGCACCCGCTATCCCTCAGTTAAAAGAATCTGCAACAGAACGACTCACCAACTTAGAACAGAACTTAAACAGTTACAGGATGAACGTTTCAGTGACTACACACTATCACTATCTACTGAAGATAAATCACTCTGGACCGCTACAAAGAAATCCTACCTTACAAAACAACTTCAACACCTCTTCGTCGTGGTGACGGCTCATGGGCTGCATCAGATGTAGATAAAGTCAGTATAGGCTTCCTATCTTTCCACAGTTTTTATACCTCATCATCATATGGAAGACCCCATACTTAATGAATCGCTACAATCAGATCTCGATGGCCTTTTCCTCTTTCCTCTCCACCCAAATCTTTCGCCCCTTCTGAATTTCAGTTCATTATTCAACATCTTCCTCCCAAACCTAAACATACTAAATCTTCATAACTCCAAAAATACTCTGCCAACTTTCCAAAAAGCAATAGTCCTCTTAACCACAATCTTCGGTACTTAGAACAACTTACTTTCCAATTCTTTGGAAATTTTCCTTAATTCGTCCCATTTCTAAACCTAATAAATCTCATCACCTTCCTTCTTCTTACCATCCCTTATGGGACCAAGCTTATGCTTGTTGCCGACTCTTGGAAAAATCCTTTTTAAGCACCTTCTTCCAATTTACTTACTTGCAACAGTGGGATTACTCTACTTTGCAACAGTGCCATCGCGTTGTGGGCAACATCGGATCTTCCCTTGAGAAAAAGAAATGTTGTCCGACGGTCTTTCATGATGTGAAGCAAGCCTTCGATCGACTGTGGCACCTGGGATTGCTCTGGAAACTCAAGGGCATCCACCTACTACCTAATTCTAAAATCCTATTTGTCTGACCGCTATTTTCGAGTATAGTTCGGGTCATCATATTCTTCTATTCATAAAGCCGAAGCAGGTAGCAAGGCAGTATTCTAGGCCCCATCCTATACGCAATATATACAGCAGATATACCAACCCATCCAGAAACAGCATTTCTGACCAACGCAGATGATGACACAGCTATCCTATGTTCTCATCAATATCCAATAACCACACACAGAAGGCTCCAAACCCATCTTACTTCGTTAGATGAATGATTCAGAAAATGGAAAATAAAATTAAATGAAACCAAATCTCAAAACATCACTTTCACACTCCGCCGCATAATTTCCCTCCAGTCTATTACAATTTAATTCCTGTCCCTCCTACGAATGTCGTTCGCTACCTTGAGATGTATATAGACAAAAGATTGACTTGCAACCCACATACCCGACTTAAAAGACTTGAACTTAATAGACGCTATCGCCTACTCAAAAGACTACTCGACAAGAGATCAAAACTCTCACTAAACAACAAACGACTCATACATATCTATATTAAAACCTACCTGTGCATACGGCATCGAACTTTGGGGTTCAACAAAACATTCAAACCTCCAATGAATTCAATCTCTCCAATCCAAAATCCTTCGCACTATCGTTAACGCTCCATTTTATGTTCCAAATCTAACCATTGATACGGACTTAGACATTCCTTTTGCAAGTAAGGTTGTCCGAACCTGGTATAACAAATTCCATCAGACTTTTGATTCCCACGAAATTTATCATCTCGTTGCATTCCAGACAATCCTCTCGCGATCTCCTCTCCGCAGAGAAGGGAGCAGTTAATTTGAATAATTAATTAGGGAGTGTTACCGCTGGGTAGCTTCCCCTTGTAGTTTGTGAGGTGTGTCAGTGTCAGTATTACTTATAGCACACGTAGAGCTGGTGTAACAATTAAAAAAAAAAAAAAAAAGTAGTATTCAAATCTTCAGGCCTTAAAATTATAATGAGGTGTTTGTACGGCAATGGCCAGAGGAGTTTTGTCTTCTTCTTCTTCTTCACATGGCTCTACAGCCTTAGGACTTTGCCTCTCTTAACAAATTTTCCCAACCATCCCGATCTAATATCTTTCACCATTGCCTAACCCCTATTTTTAGCTCGTCTGCTTCCACATCTTGCAGCCATCTCAACCTTGGCCGTCCCCTTGATCTTCTGCCGCCTGGATAATTTTCATATACCTTTCGGGGAGTTCTCATTCATCCTATGCAGGTGACCTAACCAGCGCAACCTTCCTAGTTTGACTGCAGTCACTAGATTTTCTTTTTGTAAGCTGGTGTAGTTGAGCGTTTCTCCTCCACCGTAAACACTGTTTTCCTCTACTGGGCCATATATACATCTAAGAACTTTCCTCTTCCAGCAGTTTAATCTCGCTTATCTGCTGCTGTCAACACCCAAGTTTCTGACCCATACATTACTACAGGTCTGAGAACCGACCTTATATGGTGATCTTGGCTTGTCTAGAGATATTCTTAAAGAGCGTGCTTCTTAATGCCCCTAGACATTTATTTCCGGCTGTAATTTTGCTCCTTACATCGTGGCTAACTCATTCTTGGATGTGATGGTTGCTCCCAAATATTTAAATGTCCTCACTCCTTCGAAACGGCATTGCTCAGCCAGTAAATCTCCAATTCTTGCTTGTTTTTGTTGTCACCATCTATTTTGTTTTGTCAATGTTAATTTTCAGTCCATACTTGGCGGTCTCTTCTTCCATTTCTAGGAATGCGCTTTTAAATGCGGCTCCAGATCTTGTCACACCGTCCGCATAGGCCAGGTGCTGCACCAATCGGTTATGAATAGTGCCTCCTGAATTTGCCGTAGTCTTCCTAATCGCCATTTCCAACACTAAATTAAACAAAACCGGGGACCTTGTCCAAAAATGGGTCTCCTTGTCTAAGACCTACTTTAATGAGGAATTCCTTCGAGACCTTACCCTGTCCAGCTACCTTTGCCACTTCTGCGTCAGTGTCAACCTGACTGACCTAAAGGAGGAGTTTTTAAGGAAAAGAATTCTTTGTTGCTCTACGTTTCGGGTACCATTAATGCCCTTCTTTAGGAGCCCCGTAAAATTTATTGGAGAAAATACATTTGTACAGTATTGTAGTTACAAGAAAAGTGAATAGATTTATACCAAAAAAAAAAAATTTAAAATGAAAAAATATTAACAGAAGAAATTATAACATAGAATTTACTGTCACGCCCCGCTTGAGGCAAAGGTGGGTAACAGGTCAACAAATAAGCAGTATTACTACACTGTATTTAGGCGGGTAAGATCCCGCGAACAGGTTATCAATTCAAGTCAAGACGTACATAATACTGGCCAACTTAGATACACATACAATAATAGTCATATGGATTTAACAGTAAATATAATATACGAGTTAGATATTTAATAGTATATGCAAAAAAAGGAGAAAAATGGTAATTACTAACATATATTCGATGAATGCAAATATAAACCTACGACAATAATTGGTTAATAATAACAGTAACACCGTTCCCTACCAATATATTAAAATTACGTCTAAAGAGAATACAAATATTGATCCCTAAAACTAATACATTCAGAACTACTATAATTCGCTACAATCTCTAATAAACCCTACACGCACACCACACACACACACACACACACACACACACATATATATATATGATATCAAAATTATAGGTAATAATGATTTAAAGGAGAACTAAACTAAAAGCTATATACATTAAGCTACAGGCAATGAATGTTTTTGTTTACAATATAAACGTAGTAGTCGGTACGATGTACTAAGTATACAGCTACCGATGCATAGAAATTCTGGGAAGAGAGATAAGCCTTGTATCTAGTTGTGGCTCAGACTGATGTACACACCGGCGGCCGACAGCCCCGCAGCCCCTAATGGTAGATAAATAGACAACAGAGGTACTTA
Source organism: Triatoma infestans (assembly GCA_011037195.1). Taxonomy (NCBI): domain Eukaryota; kingdom Metazoa; phylum Arthropoda; class Insecta; order Hemiptera; family Reduviidae; genus Triatoma; species Triatoma infestans. Next base: position 14,551 of record JAAEAF010012266.1, on the reverse strand, counting down.
CACACCGTAATCAACAGCCAAATCCACAACATCTCTGCCCAGCACTCAATCACACAGTGACTTGTCTCTCATTCACGCTTATCTCTCTCCAAAAGCGGCCCTCCTCTTGAAAAAGATGCTTTTTCCGGGAGCATTCCGAAGGGGCACCAGAGTCACCCCTATCCTTCATTCGTTGCTGCTGTCGGTGTTGCAAGCCTCTCCAGTTGGCTGGCCGTCTTCTGCGGTTGTTGCAATATTGGTACCCGGCGGCACCTTGTTAATGAGCAGTGGTGGGTGAGTGTCCCGCTCTCTTCGACGTCGTAGATGTTGATGGTGGCAGTACATCACAGGGGTAATCATCAGGAAGGCCACCAGAGTCAGGCCGCTGACAGCTAGACCACTCGTCATCAGCTTCCGCTGCACCCGGGCCTCTTTCCATTTCTGGGCCGGTGCCATCAGTACCATTACACTAGTGGTGATGCTATCCTCCTCTTCGTCTGGTGTATTCATTACGTCTTGAAGAATGACTGCCGATGTGACAGCCTCGGAAATGGGGCCTTTCTCTGTACCGTTTAGGATGGTTCCCCAGTGCTGCTGCGGGATGATTTGAAGATGAAAGTTCCAACGAGTTGTTCCCCGACTGTTTGGTAGTAGTTAATAGTGCTGGGAACGCATGGTACAGCCTTGCGCCGCCCTTATCATACCCACGCCCGCCAATATTCTATCAGTAGAACTACCTGTCCCATGGTCTCGTCAGTAGGAGGTCCAACGTGTTGGTTGCGATAGACTATAAATCCTGAGCGTACCATATCCAATAAAGCTGGAAGTTTTCTATGACGATCTGAAAGGTACACCAGGGGGAGCGCTGGCCGGATACTCCCAACATCAGGTCTATTACGCATGATGGCACTTCTCTAGGTTGGAAGGGCGAAGCTAGTAGAACAGATCTAGAGGGTCTTCCTTGTACACGTGGACAGTCTTCCTCTCCTAACTCCGCGAAGAATTCCCGGTCCTCTGTCACCAGTAGATGGGTGGTTCTGGCCTCTATCATCACATGTCGCTTCAATTTCAGGGCGGGCGTTGACGACCCTCTGCTGTGAGTCTATGTTAATATTGATGCTATGTGCTGTAGAAAAGGCGTGCGTCTCGGCTATCTCATAATATAGGTTCATGTCGGATATATGAACCCCGCCCACCATCTCCAATTCCGGAGGCAACAGAGCCAGTACATCAGCCGTATGCGACTTAGTTCAACAAGAGATATTAACGATAGTCCTAACCCGCCTCCGAGAAGAGATGTTACTGCTCCCTGTACATGACGTATTTCCACGTTAGCCTTTAGCACGTCTAGTTCCCGGTGGCGCAGAAGGGAGGATACATTCCAGTTCAAAGATATGGAGGAACTAAGGCTACCGATTTGCTGCGCGAGGTCGGCGTTAGTGTTCCCCAGTTCGTGTAGTTTCTGGGACATCCGGGAGGTCTATAGCCCTAGCCGTAGCCCGTTCCGCTCCACTTGGTTCCCGAGCTTCTGGGTTACTGACAGATGGTCTTGCTGGAGGTGTATGATGTCGGCCGTCTGCCGATCTATTGCTTGTAACTTCTCTTGCGTATATCATTTGCATCTGGATTTCCAAAAACCTCCTTGATCAGGGTTCCCCCAATGTTGAGCTGTCCCCGCTTACCGCCAGCATGCAGTCGTGGGTCTTCATGGGATAGCATTCCTGCCACAGATTGGACCATAGTCCCCATTTCTTCGACTGGACCCGACTGGAGGCTGCGCCACGCGCTCGGGACAACCTGTCACGTACCGGGGAATGATAGCGTTTTCGATGGTAATGCGAACACTTACTGCTCGCGGTCTCTACTGGCCGTGGCTCAGCCTCCTCCACGTCAGTCAAAGGCAGCATTTCATACTCCTCCGGTTCCGGATCTCCAGCTTCTGGGATGGAGCCCTGATTGTGCTTCTCATCCAGTGGATTCGACAATGTGATTGGGTCTCCCGCCTCATTTGCATCCACAAGGGGAGCAAGGCACCCTCCCAACTGTCCTCGGAGCTTTCAGGTGCGGTCCAGTGAAAGCAATCGAGTGCATTATCAGTGTGGGAAGGTGCGGAGTAAGCTGGCCGTGACTCTGGAGCTAGCCTGTCCTCGCCCCGCCAACCACTTACCGGGCTGCCCAGCAGGTTTTAATTGATTGACATGAACAAGCAATTGTTCTCCCTATGGTAACTCGATCCGGTAGTTTACCGGAGGCACTTTTTCAACGATTGTGCAAGGCCCCTTCCAAGGTGAGTGGTACTTCCGCGCATGCCCAACCGGTACTGCAGGACTATAGAGGTACACTTGTTGGCCCACGGCTAGGGTACGGCATTTCTTTCCCTTATGGGCTATACGGCTCTGTTGGGACTTGGCCCCTTTGACGGTCGCCGTCGCATATGCTTCTTGTAACCTTCCCCGCAACTCATCAACGGGGACTTCCAGCATCTCCGACCCTTCTCTTGCCACGCACACCTCGCCGGGGTGTCTAACTCACGGCCGATCAGTAAGCCCTCGCACCAACTGTCTTTTTTTTGTTTTGACTCAAATCCATAGTCGTCTTCGTCCGCTGCCCGCCATTTACCATTTACACGCCATTTGTTCCAATCGAAATAGACAAATTACTAAAGAATAAAATAATACAACACTCTAACTCTCCGTATAACTCTCCCATTTGGATAATCCTCAAAAAACCAGATGCATCTGGAAAAAGAAAAATCCGTGTTGTTATAGAGTACAGAAAATTAAACGAGAAGACCATAGCAGATAAATACCCTCTACCCAACATTGAGGATTTGTTTGGGAAAATAGGAAAAGCCACATATTTTTCGGCCATAGATTTAGCTTCTGGATTTCACCAGATAGAAATAGAACAAGAATCGATTCCAAAAACAGCATTTTCTACCGAAACGGGTCATTATGAATTTCTCCGCTTACCGTTCGGGTTGAAGAACGGTCCGCCGACCTTTTAAAGGGTAATGAATATCATTTTTTCGAGAATGCCCAAATTTCTGATATGCATGGACGACATAATTATTTTTTCAGATAAATTAGACGAACACTTAAAACATCTAAAATCAGTATTTGACAAACTTAGACAACACAACTTAATGATACAACTCGACAAAACGGAATTTTTCAAACGAGTGCTTTTATATTTGGGTCACCTTATCTCCGAGGATGGAATCCCTCCTAATCCTTTGAAATTGGAAGCGATTAAGAACTTTCCTATACACAAGACGAAAAAACAGATTAAACAATTTTTAGGGCTCACCGGTTACTATAGAAAGATGATAAAAGACTACGCCAAAATTAGTAAACCTCTTACTTCCGCACTTACAAAAAACGTTAAAATAAACCCAGAAAACAAAAAGTACAAGCACGCCTTTGAACAACTCAAACTCCTACTACAGAACAATCCAATACTTCAACACCTAGACTTCACAAAACATTTCATTCTAACTACGACATTGGAGCGGTATTGTCACAAATAAATGACGGTAGAGACTTACCCATATCCTATGCATCCAGAACTCTTAAGAGACATGAATTAAATCTATCAACTATTGAAAAAGAACTACTAACCATAGTTTGGGCCTGCAAACACTTCCGTCCTTTACGTACGGCAGGAAATTCATAATCCAGACTGATCATAAACCTCTACAGCGGCTAAATAAAATAAAGGAACCTAATTCTAAGTTATTACGCTGGAAACTCTTGTTAGAAGAGTTCGATTTTGACATTAAATACGTTAAAGGAAAAACAAATAAAGTTGCAGACGCACTCTCTAGAATAACAGACCACCCGATGAACACTCTAAATGAATTAGCCCAAGAATCTCTAGACGACTTTCTTAGAGAATACGGAAACGGAACCAGTAATGACGAAAACTCAGTCTGATAACCATCCATTCCCAAGATAGTTCCAACGAACAAATCACCACAATGGATGACGACAGAATTCTTAACACAGAACAAGAACAGCTTATCCTGGAACGTGGTACTAAAGCCCCTACTTCTCTTAAAATTTTCGGAAAGACAAGACTAACACTCTACATACAAAACTCCTCGGACATTCCAAATATGAAAATATTATGTACTGAATATCTAAAACTTAAAACTACCTATGGAATACTATGCTCAAAGAAGGTAAAACTTAAAACTACCTATGGAATACAATGCTCAAAAGAAGGCCTTTAAATCAACAGTATGAATCAATCTTCAATAATTTCAAAAATGTAATAAACAATAATTTCAACACCATAAAGTTAAAAAGGTACAAAAAACTTAACTTGGATATCACAGATCCAGATGAGCAAAAAGATATAATCTCTAACTATCATGTTGGCAAAACCTATAATCGTGGTATTAACGAAAGCTACAACCCTCTTCGCAGGAGATATAATTGGTCTTCGAGACGCGACAGATTACATAAATAAATGCCCAATTTGCCTGAAAACAAAATACGAAAGGAAACCTGTTCAAACAGACTATAAAATTACACCAACTCCAGAAAGACCATTTGAGAAACTACAACTGGACACCTCAAACGTAAATTCCTTACAATAATAGACTGCTTTTCCAAAAAACTCATGGCGTACCCACTAATAAGCCTCAATTAGTTAGAAATACAATCTTGCCTAAATGACTACTTTTCATTATTTCCTACCCCAAAAACAATACAAATGGACAATCGTCGGGAATTCGACAATGAAGGATTAAAAAATTTCCTTAAATTATATGACATCACTCCTGGGCACCCTGATTCGCTAGGTCTGCTAGAAAGAGCACATTCTACATTGATTGAACTTTTGAATACTATACAATTAGAAACCAAAAATAACAAAACTGAGTACAGTATGAAATTAGCCCTCATAGCCTTCAATAACACCCTAAATACTAGCTTAAAGTTAACTCCCATGGAAATTACTTTCGGAGTATCCAAAAATCCTTATACTAATGAAGTGACAGAAACACTAATAACCGAAGAACGAACAAACTATTATTTGGAGAAACTAGACTTGTCAAAAACAAAATAGAAGCAGAAACGAACAGAGAAACTAAATACGAGACGTGAAAAAGACAGTGAAATCCCGAGACAGACGAGACCTACTTAAAAACCACCTTTCACAAGAAAAACAAACCAAAATATTTCAAAGTAATTTGCGATAAAAGTAAGAAATTAGCCACAAATCCTAAAATAAACTCAAAACATCCTTTCAAAATTCACCCCAACCGCATCAAGCGACCCAGGAAGGTAATTAAACCCAAGGATCCACATGTTTCAGGACAAGATGCTCCTTCAACTTCTGCTCCTGGTCCCAGTGGCCTCGTACAAGACGATTAACTTAAGTTCAACATACGGTATTACTCCAGTTCGAATCCAAGATTCCTTTGTGATCAACCGAACCTACACATACATGCACAACATTGATATATCGCTTCTACAGACAGAACTAGATAATATTAAAAGATCATTGGATCTCATTAGTACCAAGCCGGAAGACAAACATTTTATCAATATAATTAATTTACATTTAAAATATACGAAAACGAAACTAGGCCACCTTCATTCTAATACACAGAGCTAAACGAGGACTGGGTACTGGGATATCTACTGGTAACATGGACGCTAACGATTAAACTAGATACGACGAAATCTTAGAGCAGTTCAAGACAAATGAATATCATCTAGCACATAATATTGAGAAACAACTGACGGTCAACAACAGGCTAATAGAAGAATTCAATAAAGACGTCAAAATTATACATTCAAATAACCTAAAACTAACTAACTACTTCAAACGACTGACCAATGAATTGAACCCCTTAGAATTGAATCAACAATTCTCACTTCTATTTAGCACACTCATGTTAATGCATAACAAAGTAATAGCCTAGAATTCTGCAAATTAAATGTCTTACACTCAAGTATTTTAACACATGAAGAATTAGATATTTTAAGTAAAAATTCTAAAGTGAATTTAATTTCTAGCAATCCAAAAATATTATGGCAGCTGGGTAAAGTATATTGTTCCCTTCATGATGATTATATCTCTTATTGCATACGATTTCCTTTGCAATCCCTAACCTATGAAACGTTTTTCCTCCTGTCCTATCCAGTATACAAGGAAAATGAAATTAGCACCACACATGAATATCCTTCCCTTGTTTTGAGAGACAATGAGATACTCACAGGTAATTGCATCCTTATTAACGAAAACTATTATTGTAGAAATGCAACAGTAATTGTGAACAAATGTATTAATCAGTTACTAGAAGACCGAGACTTAAATGACTGTAAATTACTAGTTATAAACAATGTGGAGCCATTCATTAAATATGTTCCTATTATCAATCAATACTACAATCAACAAAAGTTATCACTAATTAACTCAGTTATTATTTCTCGACAGCTCAGAATGGAATTACAGCAAACCTTATGTATTCCAATACTTCCTTCGGAAATACCAAAATACAAATCTTATTCAAATTTTACGTTCGACCAGATACATGAGGCAAATATCAATGTTCACCCTTTAGAAGCAATAGAGGAACTTCCCCTTGAAGACCACAAACTGATATATTGTTTCTTGATAATGATTATAATCATTCTGGCTATTGGCATGTGGTTTCAAAATAAATGTTTTTGTGTAAAAAGTTGCAAAGTTGCAGATACAGAGCAGACTCACAGCCCTACTCAAGATTCTACTTCTGCCCATCATTGCATCCCTGGGTTACCTGTCTGAAAGCTTAGGACAGCCTCAGTCTTGCGGAGGGAGGAGTTACAGCAGCTACAGTCCTGTTTCTCACGCTACTCAGATAGAAAAGCTGACTTCACAGAATAGCTGTATAAAACCTCTCATTTTTGTAATTCCCCTCCCTTACAATCCGAGCTGTTACCATGTACGTTACTTTTCTGTAAAATAATTTTTTAAAAAAAACATTCAGTGTTTCCAATTAACATAACTGTCGATCTTCCAAATCCGGCCCTTTACCTCAGACAAGACCTGACCCATGATCCGCTGGAACGTCGTCAGAGCATTCACCAGACCGAAAGCCATGCGTTGATACTCATAATGGCCCCCACAGTGGTAAAGGCCACCTTTTCTTGGTCTTGGGGACGGATCTGATGGTAGCTACCTTTTGCGTCTAAAATGGAGAACCACTTACTTTGGCCTAGGTTTTCACGGGTTTCTTGTATCAGAGGTACGCATGACCTCGTTTAGACCCCAAAAATCTGTACAAAACCGGAACCTCTCCTCCCCGTCGAGACTTTTCTTGTTCACCAGGACCACCGGTGCTGACCAAGGGCTGCCGGTGTTGGCCGGGCTGTTTTTTGGACTGTCGTATCACCCCTCTCTTAGAGAGTAGAGTGTTGTACTGTACACGCTTCACATCGTCTCTATAATAATTTATCTTTTTATATTGGAAAGAGTGTGTTTTTTTTCATAAATTTTTGCGCATATATTAAGTAAAAAGTGCTTTTTTTAATGGTGCTAATTTTGTTCATTTTGCACGATGTGTTCTGTATAAATTAACTTTTTATTATTATTATTATTATTTTTTTTTTTGTATTTTGAAAGGTGCATAACATCAATGGTCCTTTGCACCTGAACTATATTAAATAGACACTTTACCTTTTAATAAACACTCTATATTCAAAAAGAACACGCATCCTTATAAATACATTCATTCTGATAAAAACAACATGCATCCTTATAAATAAATTCATTCTTATAAAAACAACATGCATCCTTATAAATACATTCATCCTTATAAATACAATCATCCTTATAAATACATTCATCCTTATAAGTACATTCATCCTTATAAATACATTTATCCATTGAAACAAAATTACGCTTCTCACATACGTCTATTTACAAGAGAGTGGAGTACTCTATATTCCTCACACTCTATGAAGATTCTAAACCTATCCACATTCACACAAACTTTCACATACGTGCCGGGATGCCAAACCCGACACAGGCCCACCCGTCCTAGAAACAGTGGCTCCCGAGAAATGCTGGAAGACGTCCTGCCAGTAGCAGGAAGTCAAGAGATTCGCCACCCCTGCCCCGGCATTGGCCTCCCCACACTTCATTCACACGCACATTCATACAACCTATTCCTACCTAAACTACTAAAAATAAGCATTTTAAATTAAACTTGTACAGTAAAGTGTCTATTATTAGATTAAGTGAAAAACATTTATATCTTTAAGAAACTGCAGAGTGTTCTGTCGCTAACTTCGTTGTCGCTCAGTACTTCTGTTAATACCGAAGGAAAATTAAGGTTTTCCCTAGCTCTCACATACTTGGTACATTCAAGCAAGATACGCCGTACAGTTATGGCAACATTACATTCTGTGCAATTAGGTGGTTCTTCCCTTTTAAAAAGGTGGCCATGCGTTAACAATGTGTGCCCAATCCTCAATCTTGCTAACACAACTTCTTCACGACGTATCTTTCGACATAATGTCAACCACTTCTTTGGTGTGGACTTTATATTTCTCAATTTGTTGGTTAGCGGTAATAACTCCCAGTATCTTATCCATTGAGAAATGATGATTGTTCGAAGATACTGTTTCCAGTCAGTCGGAAGGACTGTTTCATATTTATTATTCAGCAATGTAGCATCTTTGGCAGCCCTATCAGCGGCTTCATTGTTAGTTATCCCAGTGTGACCAGGCACCCACAGAAAAGTAACTGCTTTATGACTTTGCATAATGCAGTACAGCAGCGCATGAATGGACTGGATCAATATGTTATTTGTATCTGCATTGCGTATTGACTCTAAGGAAGTTTTTGAGTCAGAACAGATAATAAAATATCTCTCATTACTATTTACTATATACTCTAATGATTTTTTGATAGCAAATAGTTCCGCCGTAAAAATACTAGAAACATTATTCAGAGAATATTTGTGTGCTTCTCCCTCAATTACGAAAGCTGATCCTACACCATTTATAGTTTTTGATCCGTCCGTGAACACTTGTTTATATTTTTTGTATCTACTATTGAGTCTTTCTAGGAAAAATGTCTTATAACAGTAATCTGGGGTATCATACTTTTTATATTGTCCAAGCGAAAGGTCTATTTTTGGGTAATTCATTATCCATGGTTCTATCTTTCTGGCCACTGGACTTATCGCTGCAGGAATAGAAATGCCATTTTGTAGACATAAATTTGCGAATCGAATTCCTAGAGGTTTAGTGCCTGAATGAGTGTTATACAGACTGGCCAATTTTGGTGAGTATACATAATTTTATAAGCTAGATGATCTTTATGGGGAAACAGCCTCGCTGCGTAATTGCGTAAAAGTATGTTTCTCCTCACACTCAGTGGGGGTTCCCCACTTTCCCCATATAGACTGTCTACTGGACTAGATCTTAGCGCACCGGTTGACATGCGGATTCCCTCATTGTGTATAGGGTTTATTAACTTGAGTACAGAGTCTCTAGCTGAACTGTAAACGATGCTGCCATAGTCCAACTTTGCACGGATAAAGGATTTCTAAAAATTCATCATACTCTGCCTATCTGCTCCCCAGGTAGTTCCTCTTACTACTTTTAAGGCATTTAATTTCCTAACGCACCTCTGTTTTAAATCTAGTAGATGGGGGCGCCAACTTAGTTTCTGATCAAGCATCAGTCCTAAATATCGAACTTTATCCGAACACGGTATAATCTTTCCATCAAGATTCAACTTAATTGCAGGTTGTGTTGCACGTTTTTTATGGAAGTGAATGCACCTACTTTTAGTTAGGGAGAAGCACAAACCATTCTTGTCAGACCAATGTTCCAAATTCTCAATTGTCTTTTGGAGACTATTTTCCGCGTCTGTGGGGCTGGACGAAGTACAGTAAGCTACTAGATCATCAGCATATAACATTCCCCGCACCGATGGCTCCATACAGGATAAAATGCTATTTATAGCAATAAGGAACAGTGTTGGACTTAAAATGCTTCCTTGAGGAACACCGTTTTCTTGAAGAAAAGGAGACGACAATGTTTCTTTGATACGTACTCTAAACATCCTTAGTTTTAAGAAATTTTGAATGAAGCTTGGAAGATTTCCTCTTAAGTTCCAATTATAAATCTGCTTCAGAATACCGTATCTCCAAACCCTATCAAATGCTCTCTCTACGTCAAAAAAAACTGCAATAACATGTTTTCTTTCTATGAAAGCATTCTGAATGACACTTTCGAGAATTACTAAGGGGTCCATTGTACTGTGATTATACCTAAAACCAGTTTGGTATTTACTAAGATATTTGTGCGATTCCAAGTACCAGATTAGGCGCCTATTCACCATTCTTTCCAAAGCTTTGCACAAACAACTGGTAAGAGTTATAGGCCGATATGAACAAGGGTCTGATTTGTCTTTTCCTTCCTTTAGAATAGGAATAGTAATTGCTGAGCTCCAAGCTTTCGGGAATTGCTTAGAATTCCAGATTTTGTTATAAAATCTAAGCACATAAAATTTATTTTTCTTCGTGAGATACCTTAGAAATTTGTAGTGGATATTGTCTGCTCCTGGTGATGTATCTTTGGATTTAGATAAAGATACTTCCAACTCCCATAAATTAAAAGGCAGGTTGTAATTCTTGCTTTCATTATCAGAGAAGTCAATAATATTTTCTTCTTCTCTCTTATTGAAGAGGAATTCCGGTGAGTATCTTTCTGATTTGGAAACACTAGCAAAAGTTTTAGCTAGAGTTTCGGCTTTCTCCAAGTCCTCGTTTTAATGCAATCATATTCCTTCAAGTCAGCTACCTGGTTATCTGTTCTAACTCCAATGATCGCTTTAATTTTCCTCCAAATTTCTGTAGATGGTGTAAATTGCGAGATGCTAGACAAATTCACTCCAGGATTTATTGCGGCTTTCCTTAATTATCCTTCTTGCTCTAGATCTTAAAATTTTATATCTAGAAAGATTTTCATCAGAAGGCTGGTTACAGAATAGCCTGAGGGCTTTTCTCCGTTCCTTAATAGCAATCCCGCAGTTTTCATTCCACCAAGGGGCGGGGCATTTTCTTAATGAAGCACTAGTTCTGGGTACCGATATCTCTGCTGCTTCAGTGAAAACATTTATGATGTATTCTAGTTCTTGATCAATGTCAGAGAACTCCCGATTATGGAAGTTTGCCAGAGAAGCGAACTTATCCCAGTCTGCCCGCTTAATGGACCATCTAGGAATTACAGTTTGATCAATACTGTGTAGCGTATTATTTATCAGTATGGGAAAATGATCACTCCCACATAAATCTTTGTGGACATTCCAGTCCAAGAATGACACCAGTGATGGCGACGATAGAGCTAGATCGATGGCGGACAAAGTACCATGACTACTATTAAAATGGGTGGAGTCTTGCTTGTTTAAAAATATAATATTTTCTGTTATTAGTATGTCCTCGAGGATTCTGCCACGCTGACTCACATGGCTGGAACCCCAAAGAGGATGGTGTGCATTGAAGTCACCTACAATTATGAAAGGCGAAGCCAATGCTCGAATAAGCCCAAGCAATTCCGGTTTAGTTACATGATTTGCGGGAGGTAAATAGACGTTACATATCGTGACTTTACGAGGGATGTACGTTGTGAGATATATTGCTTGTACATTAGCCATAACAGTGACGACATTCTCACAGTACAAATTACTTTTGACAAAGATTGCCACTCCACCACAAGCTCTACTGCCTGAAAGAAAATCTGCACGGAATAACTGGTATCCCGTTAGTTTTGGGTTGTCTGTATCTCTAAAATTGGTTTCTTGCAGACAAATAACTTTTGGGTCATATTTCTTTATTAATAATTTAAGGTCTTCTAAATTTCGATAATAACCACGTATATTCCATTGTAGAATCATTTATATATATATAAAATTTTTTTTTTTTTAATTATATTAAATTATATAAATATTTAAAATATGTACATATCGGAAGACTTATTTCTTCGCTCGTCCTTTCTTTCTAAGGTCATAAACTATTTTCCTAAGAGTTTCTGCGTCCATGCTGTCCATATCCTTGTCCTCAACACTTATCAAAGAGGAATTAGATGAAGCATTGCTTCTTAATTCCCTCTTGTTTTCTGTTTTATATTGCACATTTCTATTCGCCTGGATTTTTCTAGGAGGAGATGCAATAGAGTTATTTGCTTTGGACGGGGAAGCCGGCGTTTGGGGACGTTTTTGTCTTGGAGGAGCTAATTCCTTCAAATCTTCATTTGAAAACACCTCCATTTTTTTTACTGGAAGTTCACTCGGGTTTTTAGTTTCTTCCATTTTCGTACTTTCTGGTTCAAGTTTCTTTAGAACTTTCTCGTAATTTTCCTCTAGTTTGCAAATATTCTTTGCTAGAGTTTCAACAACTGCTGTTAGACGTGTTTCTAGCTCTTCTAAGTTTTTTCTCTCTGTCACTTTTTCAGCAACACATTCTGCATATGTGACAGCTCTAACGTTTTCAGCTTTTACCTTTTTTAATGCCTCATTATAGCTTACAAATTCTTTTACCTTTATTTCTTGGATTCTTTTCTCTTTTTTAAAGTTCCCGCAATCCGCCGAAACCGAAGAGTGCGGACCATTGCAGTTGATGCAAATTGGAGCAGTCGGACACTCATTCTGGTGCAAGGGACCCGAGCACAATTTACAACCATCACCTATCGTACAATTGATTGCTATGTGGCCTAGTGACCAACACTTGAAGCACCTGAGCGGATTTGGGACGTAATGTCGAACCGGCAGTGATAGAAAACCAGCAGTTATCCTTTCTGGAGGCTGAGAGCCCACGAAAGTTAAAATAAGTGCCGGAGTAGCTTTCTTCTCTCCAAATGTTCTCTAATACAACCGTTTTACCTCGACCACCCCTTGCGACTTTGATTCATTCAAGATTTCTTCTTCCGTGCAATGAAGCAAATCATAGCTTGATATAACCCCTCTGGAGTAGTTCAAACTTTTATGATATTCTACTTTTACTATCATACCTTCGTAATTTTCTAAGGCTAGTAATGTTTTGGCATTTTCGCAATTAGCAGTTTCAATAAGCAAGGAACCATTTCTCAGCTTCTTGGTTTTGGTGCCAGGACAAACTTTCTTTAAAAAACTGAATATTTTGTATGGCCAAAAGGCCTCAAATGTTTTACCCTCTTCGAGACATGTCATAATCAAAAATTGTCGACTTGGATTAGAGCCTGAAAATATAATTTTCGGTTCCGAACCTTTACTATTTTTCTTCAATGAAGACGATTCTTCATTCTGTTCCTTTAAGCCTGATGAAGTATTTTTGGTAGTAGGTAACATCTAGTTCCCACGCGATGGGACGATCTATACATCACCTTACAGCAGTGCGCCCTTACCATAAGGAAGACCTGCTTACTCACTGAGTGCGGCCTGGTGCTCAGTGGGGCCGATCCATGGGCCGATACCCCCGCCCAAAAACCTTCCGGCTCGGGATCCAACACCGGAATTTAGGGGTGACTGTAGTATGTAAATATTTATGTGTATATATGTGTGTGTGTGTGTTGAGTGTGTGTGTGAATGTGTTATGTGGCGTGGTATTGAGCTTGGGTTCCGTGGGTTCGCTATGCCCATACGGCTGTAAGCCAGCCGTCCCTGCGGTGTCCTTTAGTCGCCTCTTACGACATCCTGGACTGGAGCAGGCCTATTCTGTCCCCGGTCCTGCAGGGGCGTTTTTATTATTTGAAAGTGTAATAGTATTGAACAGAACTGTTTATAGCAGAAGAGGACTCTGACTGCAAGTATTGCTTACGATTCTTCATACTTGTTATTTATAGAAATTGTAATCAAATAATTTAACAATTCATTCAATAATCAATTAATTTTTAATAATTAAATAATTACACAATTTATTTGATTATCAAAGTGAAAATTTTTAAAAAATGGTCAAGTGTGGTAAATGCGACCCGGCTATTTCTCGAAGTGCTGTACAAGCTGAACCACAGTGTGCTCAATGCCGGAAAATTTATCATCTCTCTTGTACTTCTCTTAAAGAGAAGGACTGGAGTAATTTTTTGGAACTTACTAAGATATGGAGTTGTCCAAGTTGTGTTTCTGAAGCTAGATTGTTTGGATACTATGCCTGTTAGTCCCCTATGTGGTAAATCCTTGAAAGTTACAATGAGTTCGTCAGAAACAACTTTGGACGATTTAGCTAAAATATTAACAGCGAATACGAGTGTTCTCAATAACTTCATTGAATCACAGAAGGTCAAGAACACTGAAATTATTGCGGCTATTGAGTCTTGTCAGAAATCGGTAGAGGACAGTGTGGCCACAATGAGCGCACTGCAAGCAAAAGTAGATGGCTTGGTGGGGCAGGTCGAGACGCTTACATTGTTAAATAATGAGCTTCAAGTTAAAATAACAGACCTGGAGATGGCAGTTCAACTACTTAGGCAGAATGAAAGGAGGAAAGATCTAGAAATACATGGCGTCCCAATGAGAACGGCAGAGAGCCCTTATGAGATTCTAAGGAATGTGACTATTGCACTGGGGGTTTCCGTAGCCGAGACTGACA
>JAAEAF010012265.1:0-10902 GCA_011037195.1 Triatoma infestans | reverse complement strand
CAAGTGTGTGATAAATTAAACGAAGTGAACCGAAGTCTTCTTAACATGGCGTAAATGCTGAGTAAACTGAAGTATGTAGCCTAAAGTAAATTGAAGTATGTGCTCATTGCATTGATTGCTACACCGTATGTTGTACACGACTGGGATACCCTTTAATTTCTGGCATTTCTAGGTGCCCAGTTAATGCGGAAAATCGTAACAACTCATTCTACGCATGTTGCAACGGTTGTGTGACAGATCGCGATGGAATTTTCTTATTTTTTCAGATTTTCACGATTTTCTCAAAAAAGGCTCCAATGATTTCATTTTTTTTAATTCATAAGGAACTCTCATGGGGTCATCACTTTTATTTAAATATTTTTCAAGGAAAATTTACTTTTTTGAGGCTCTTAGGGAGCGTCAACCTTCAGCTTCCCTCCAGGGTGCCACATCAAAACCAATGTACCGAGCTCCCACTTACACAATATTAATCTCCATTGAAGGCAATGCTAACATTGCACTTTGGAGACAACCGGTAAATCGTTACTCCGAATTATTTGCATAGGTATCTGAATTTGTTGAAATTATGTCGGAAATAGCTCGAACGATTTGTTAAAACGGCATGTTTTAAATACTGCACAGATTTAAGCCGAACTTTTAACTGATTAATATTTCTGGTAAAAAGATTTTCCGGTGCTTTAGAGAATCTATGATTAAGCTTAACTCCGGACTGCCTTTGAGTCTTTCAGAAGGCTGGCAGCAGGGCCAGTCAACTGGGAGGGTGCGGAGGATCCGATGCACCCGGGCCCCGAGTTCTAGGGGGTGCCAGAAAAGCAGACACACTTATATACCATAAATGTAAACAATTATAAAATAATTCGACAGATTAGGAAATAAATGTACATCACGGAATTCAATAATAAGTGATTCAGAACTGGGAATAATTGAATAAAGATACATTTAATTTTGAACATAAATATAAAACATAATAATTATAAAATAGTAAATAAAAGCTATGAAATGAAAATATTAAAATTGTATAGTAAAATCATTAAAATAAAGCATCATTGTTGATAAGTATGTTTCAATGGAAAAAATGTATTGACTTTTTTCATCAATCCGTTTTCATAAAAAAAAATAAAAAATAAAAACTTTCAAATAATCCCTGGGATTTGATCCGTCGTAGCATGCTAGTTATTGTTGTTGTTGAGCGAATTGGAATTCTCATCCAACTCTCTATACGAATTTGATAGCCTTACTCTGACGACGGATGAGAATCCGAAACTGGCCAGGAACAACAATAATATGCATGCTACGACGGATCAAATCCCACGTAATCCACGAATTTCAAATTACTTGATGTTAGAAAAGAATAACAAATATGTTTCTTTGATCTACCCGACACACAAAAGGAAGGCGACTTTTTTTTGACATATGAACATAGATTACTAGAAAAAGTTATTTTGTTCGGTATTTCGCGTTGAATGTCTTAATGTGACTTTCAAGAAATTATTGAAAAAGTAGGCCATGGAAACTGCACAGTATAACAAATAATATAACAGAATATAACGAGCACAAAGACAAATAATTTTTAATATGAAGATAACTTGTTTTAGTTACGGTTTATTGTGCTGGTACGTTTATTGTTTTTTGAATGAGCAGTGATATTTCCTTTAAGTATTTTATAACAATTTTTATTTTTTCTAGTAAGCCCGCGAGCAGTATCTATTGCATGCAATAACTTGGGGAGTAGCCACCCCACGGGTTACCACAGCTCAGTACTCTATGCTCTTCGTCAAAACAGTACACAATACACTTAAACTACTTACACTCTACACTTTGCAGACAAGGACAAATACAGTAACAAACTAGGGTCTCCGTCCCTAGTTAATTGGCGTAAGCCAAAGGAGAAGGAAGGAATTAGCTCAGTGGTAGCGCGCTAGACTGGCAACGCGGAGGTCCTGGGTTCGAATCCATGGCGCTGCCCTTACATTTTCTCTTTCTAGGAACCTCTACAGCTCACTGTCCGGTTTTCTGTAGCGGTAATGGGCCGCCAGAGAACATTTCTTGGAGGCCGACAGCGCACTGAGAAGGTTACGGGCACAATAGATCTTTCAGGTCGCTGTGCAATAATCCTCTATACAATCTACTACTCCTAGTAAAAGGAAATGGTGTCAAACTTTCGAATAAGAGATTTTACCGGAAATACACGTTTTGAGGTCCTCTCAGTCCAAAGAAGTAGTTTTTAGAAAAGGGTCTGTGTGAGCATAGCTTAAAATCGAACAATCGCAGAAAGTTCAAACTTGATATTCTGTTTAGGTATCACCATGGAAACGGACACTAAGTTATGTATCAAAATTGCTCAACCGAAAGTACCATTTTACTGAATGCTTGTTTTTCACTTAAGAGCAAAATTCATTTAAGAGCACATTTAGGGGCGAAGAGGGTTTAGGTTTTTCTCCAAAATTGTGTTAAACATCCATTTTATTTTGTTCCATTAATGTAAAGAGCCAAATACAAAATGGCGGACTTATATCGCATCTTTTCGCCATTATTATCTTATGCCTTCTTTTTCAATATTGCAATTAATTCCGTGGTTTTCCTTATATCTTACATTGATATGAAACAGTAAATATTATTTTTATAAAACAATTTTTATTGAACAATTCGATAATTTATAAAATACCTGCGGAGGGGAAATTAGTAAAAAAATTCGGAAGTGCTTTTTTGAAGAAATAATTAGCTATAAATAATGAGTCAACCACAGTGCGGAAGTGATGGTGTGAGATTTCAGTGTAAGCTAAGCCAATCAGAAATTTAGAATTATCGTGTTTACCACGCCCACATTTGACAACTTCACTTCTACATTGTGATTAGCTAATTTATTTATACCTAATTATTTCTATGAAAAATCTACTAGTTTTGAACTTTTTCTCTCCGTAGATATTTTATAATGTGCAATAAAATTTTGTATAAAAAAAAAATCAAGTTATTCTAACATAATATTTACTATTTTATATAATTAATGTGAGGTATAAAGAAAAAATTTAGAATCCATAATTCCATGATTCCATTATTGAAAAAGAAAGCAAAAGAGAATTAGGCGGAAATGCAACATCTAATGTATCCGCCATTTTGTATTTGGCCGTTTATGCTAATGGAACAAAATAAAATAGATGTTAAACCTCACAAAATTTTCTCCAAGTAATTCATAATATTCAGTTAAAAAACTTTTCTTAGACCTGGAGTTTTGAGCTATCATTGCATTATCCCTAATTTTGTGTAGGTGGCGCAGGCCGCAAGGTTGGTATCTACACATGAGCTAATGCAATCAAAATCTAGTTTCTCGCAACAACATAAAAAAAAAGAAAGAATCGAACTAATTATTATTGCAATTAAACAAATAAATTATAATAAGAAGATTATATTAGAGTTCGATAAACTAGAGACTATGTAACTATGTAAATTGGAGTAAGAGAAAGTCCTGTGAGTGTTGAAGGTGCACCGAAAATGATTTTGCACCGGGCCTCGATGCACAGTTGACCAGCCCTGGCTGGCAGGCAGCTGTAATATACAATGTGGTCAAATCAGATAAAAACAATGAGACAGAAATTCTCTCGATTTTGGCTGAGAAGCCTTTGCTAAAAAGTGCCATGTTCGAATGAAGGGTGTCTACTGGGATTGTAATATTTGCAGTGAGAGAAAGTCGTGTCCCTCTTTCATTCCAGATGGTTATATATCAAGGAAATTATATTTGTGAATTGTTTCAGTATATTGTGGATATTAATAGTTTGTTTCTTCTTTTCAGGAGTTGATAACACTCCATACGATCCGTCCAAAATAGCCATGGATTACCACAGTATAGGATTCAGAGAATGCGCGGCTGAAGTTGCCAGATATTTAGTGACGGTGGAAGGTCTGGATCTGCAAGATCCTCTACGACTGCGATTGATGTCACATCTGCAATGTTTCGCCGCCCAGAGAGAACTGTCCAAACAGCCGCCACCACCTTGGCCGCCCCACTATCCGCCCACACCTGTCCATGACACTTCCGGCTCGTCTTCTACTTCGGCCAACTCTTCATTTGAAAGCAGTACGTCCAGCCACTGTGATATAAATAGCGGTGGTTCGAGCAACACTATTGGCAGCACTGGAGAGACCAAGACTTTGACCACACTCACCCCGGCCACGGTGCCCTCAGCTTACCATACTTACCAACATCAGGTGCCACACCAACCGCCGGCCTACCACCAAGAGTACACCAGTTCTGGCCAGAAACCCTACAGACCCTGGGGTGGAGCCGAGCTCGCCTACTAACACTTGTTGCATAACAAGTAGTGCTTAAGCAACACAACGATACATTCCATTAAAACCAACTTACTAACTACGAAAACAACCTGCCTAAGTCATTTATTAGCTTTAACAATAATTTATAATTTTATATAATAAAATAAAAAGGGGACCTTTGTTATGTAAAAATATATATATATTGATTGGGGGGGGGGAGGATATATTGTATATAAAACTATTTTCGATTTATATTTATTTTAATAAAAAAACAAAACAAAAAAACTGAAAACACACTGCATTTGTGATTATAATTTCACGGATCGAGTTTGTCGATCACGATTTTGTGATTCATCGATTTCGTTCTATATTTTATAGCACATCAGCTGTGATGCAGCCGAATTCATGCATTAAGTAAACAATTTCTAATGTGATCTCTTGTACATAATAAATATTTATTTATATAATTAAATATTAAGAACTATATTTTGCAATTAAAGAGTGAATAAATGTTTTATATTAAAACTGTTATTTTATACGTGTATGTATCCAATTATCGCTTTATAATAATTCAATTAATTTTTTGTTTTGCAATAAACATTTGTTAGAATAGGCACCAAGAGAGTGCGATGCTACCTAATGATGATGATAGAGATTCGTCATCACTTCCTTTTACTGTTCCAAGAGGAAGTCAAATTGAGATCATTTGAAATTAAATGTTCGCCAGAAATTCAAGATATGAGGGCTTTTGAACTGGAATAGCAAAAGTACGTTTTCAAAGAAAGGTCTATAAGAATGTGTTTGTGTGTGTGTGTGTGAAGAAACGTATAACCGCAGAAAGGTCAAACTAGATATTCCTTTTAAATTTGCATTCCATTGCACCCAGAGTGCGTGTTTTTGTCAAAATGCGATTACCGAAAGTACAGTTTAGCGGAGCGGCTTTTCCTTTGTAAACCATATTCCAGAAAACCTATTTTCCGAAGAAGCTGGAGTTTTAAATATTCCTCTAAACTGCTACTTCAGCGCAATTTGCAGTACTACTATTTACATAGTAAAAGTCCAGTGTATCCCAAAAAAGGTTCCCGGGTTTTTAGATACATCTAGACAACTATAAAATTTTGTGTATAGTTCAAAACCAATGCATATAGACCTTTCACTATATTTGGAATATTTCTTTTATAAATGATTTTTTTATATGATTAAAGAAATTATGTTAATTGGATACAGCAATATGAAAAGTCCTGTGAGTGTTTTATAAGTTGTTTTATTTTACTGAGGTTAAATTAGGACAAAACTAGGACACTTCCTGTAACTATCACCCTTCCTGTGACTATCACCCTTCCTGTATCTATCACCCTGCCTGTAACTATCACCCTCGCTAATGTGAGATTTGCGCCTAAAATTAAGATGTAAAACAGACATTTAAATAAATAAAAAAATAAATTTTAATCAGATACGCATTCCAGTTATTGGAAAACATATACTGATCCTCATTAGAAATCACGTACTGAACCTCACTTACAAATCCTCATGCTGACAACCTCAAAATTTTCAATCAATATTATGCTTCACACATAGAGGAACTTAACTATGACAATAGAATTTTGAGGGAAACAAGATGTGCAGTTTCTCCAGAACCCGCCGAATGTGAATTTTCTAGGGGAAAAATACTTTAAACAAAATTGTTAGGCCTGCAAGTATAGTCAGTCGGCCATAGACTGGTGGGCTGGATTATTTCATTCATGACTTATGACTTTGAGAACTTAAAATCCGATTAGAAAATTTGCATTTTCACTGAAACCGATTTTCTTCAAACTTGGAATTTTAGCAAAATTATTTCTTATTAAAATATATATTAGTATTGTAGAAGAATACAATAGACTGAAATGACACTTTAGTGAATAGCCTAATGTTGCCACCCCTTCTCCGCAACCTGTCACAAAACAATTTTCCCCGAATCAATGTCAGATAAGGATTAAAGAAAATCGTTGCAGTCTTTTACGAGAAAATCGCAAAAAAAAACCTGAAAAATCATCAGAGATATTTTCTATGATAGCCTGCTACTTTTTGTAGTCATCGACCGGTTCCGGGCATTGTCAAACAGTGTGGAAACATAGATTTGCACAGAGCAAATCTATGTTAGTTACCACATTGTTTAACAAATGCATCCTGATGATGGGTGAACGCCCGAATCCGGTCGATGACCACAAAAAGACGCAGGCTATCACGGAAAATATCTCTGATGCTTTCCAGCTCTGCGGAACGAACCACAACAACTGAAAAATGCACTAAATAAAGAGGTTCTTCCGCTTGATGGTTCTGACCGCTAACTTTGTTAAATGCCTTAGTGATATGCGGACGAAATTTCAACTTCCCTGCGATTTTTCTTTGTTAAATTATGCATTTCTCATACATACAAATACAACCATACTCACACTTTCACACAAATATTTCTAAAAATGATTTTTTCTGCTTCAAAGGACCTCACAATTGTATTTCCAGTGAAAACTTAATTTCGGAAATTTGTCTACCATTGGCGCTCTTCCTCTTTTAGTAGATCAAGGGAGGAGATCTTGATTAAATATTTTAAGAATTTCTATAATAATGAAATGGAAAGAATAACCTTGATAGCGGCAGTGTAATGCAGTAAGTGCATGTTGGTTTTCAAAGGCGCTGTCTTCCTCTCAAACCACACATGTTGAAGGTGGTGATGGTATAACCAAATTAACAGTAATAACTTTACTTTCTCTCAAGAGGATATAGTGCAATATAATATTAGATTATTGAAATTAACATTTCTGGAAATAATGTTTTCAGGGCTTCTGAAGATGAAATTTTTTTGGAATTAAATCTGTGTGTGTGTGAGTGTGGACGTAAATATGACTATTCATAAATCGTAGAATGTTCAAACTAAATGTTTATCTTCGTTTTTTTTACTTTGACGTCGCCACAGTAATATATATTACCTTCAAAATGATGATTATGTTAAAATTTCAAATTTAGCCCTTAATATCATCCTTTCTAAGGTCCGACAAATTTAATAAAATTCTTGTAATAAATAATATAAATTCTTCTTATAATAAATAACATAAATTCACTACGGTTTGTTCTTTTGTGGAGCTGCTCATAATTGGTTGGGAATATCTAAAATTAGTAACAATCTGAAAATTAGATAATAAATTGAAGCAATTACATTGGATCAATGTAAAAGGACAATGTGGTCACAAATCTTGGGGGCCAACCCTTGGCTACAAATTGGACATGTCTCCTGCCTGTACCCTACAGTACAGTGTCCCCTAACGAATAACAAAACAAAAGGATAGAGTATTTTTGCCAAAAATAGTTGATTGTATACCATGTTCACACAGCCCATGTGTGGCCGACAGAGGGAAATGTGGTCAAACCACTTTTTGGTGTTGTCAGGGAGGTCGCCAATTATGCAGTGTGCTTTGAGGTCGCAAATATGAATGTATGAGGTGACCTAGCGGCTAATGAGCTTCCATAGCGCATTCACACCGCTCTATAGTATGCACTCGCCGCCTCACCTGCCCTTTTTCCTCACTTCGAGGCATAATGCACCTTCCAAGTTTTTTTTATTTCACTTAAACATTCTCTTTAATTTTATATTTTACATGTTCTGATCAGCCCTGTTCGGTAACTTCTGCAATTATCCCAGGCTACAGATAGAAAGAAGTCTGCAGATGTTCTACGTGTTTGAATTAACCACCCCATCTCATAAACACACACAAATCAGACACTCTCCTAAGGGGGGATTGACATATCTTTATTACGTTTAAAATTAAAATAAAATCACGTTTCTTTTTGTCAATAGGCGATTTTGTCAAATAAAGAAGCTAAAGAAGCCTATTGCAAAAGAGTGAAACTTCGGTCTAACAAATCACAGACTCAATCCGACGCCTTAATAGTTTTACCTAGGAGATGTTTTTCTAAACTTTGTAATCCCAAATCACTGGACCCTACAATGAATGTGTTAATAGTAGGGTAAAAAGACCGGTTCTGGCGCAAGGGCTACGGAGCCAAGCCTTTTTTGGGGGTTGCAAGAACGCCGCTGCCATCATCCAAATCAATGAGCTTAATTCAAAGATGACGTCATCAGATTAAATATTATCCAAATCGCGCCCCACCCCCACCCCCAGGCCAGACCTAAATTCAAAAGATAGCCCCCAACCTCCCACCCCAGGCCAGACCTAAATTCAAGAGAAAAAAAAAAGATTTCTACATGACCTTGAATCGAACCAGCAAACCCAGCACTCACAGTCGGTTATCTAAACCAGTAGACCACCGATGCCACTCGGTCCTATGTAGAAAAAGATCTCGTCTATAAATTTATGTGCGTTGTACGAGCGCGTTCCAAGTTAGTTGTTTAGTTGTAGTAGTGTGTTTAAAAAAGTTTTTTTTATTACTGCTTACACCTATTAATTATAGCACGTAGATTTCAACGGAAGAGAGAGAGGAAGTTAAGATGACGCAACATTTAAGCTGATAAGAAGGTTTTACATATATATCGCAGAGCAGCTCGCTATCATCCTATCTTCGACCTTGAGGTCAATCTAATGCGATAACTTAGCATTATTTTTTTTTAATTGAATTTCAGTCGGTCAGAAGACCGCACAGCCGCTGTTATGACTCACTCGAGACATATATAGATAAAAACAGTTGGTTAGAAGATATTGCATAATTGTAGATGTCCTTGGTCTTATCAGCATATACTGTTTAATCACACCAAACCATTATGATACTGGGTGTTAACATTATACCTATTAAAAAATGCATACCAGCTAATAAATATTTTTTGAGGAGTTAGAATAAAAACTCATTTATATAATTGTTTTACAAATTTTTTATTATCAATTTGTTACAATGACATGTTTATTGTATAATACATTGAATAATTAATAAAACTCATTTATTTAATTTTTTATGGTATAATACACTGTTTTGATCAATTAATACCAAAATATTTATAATGTATCATAAAAAACATAAAATTAATTTTTTGGTCTAATATGTTTACGCAAACGTTAATCTGCATCAATATCCTGCACTAAAATGTCCCGTGTCCATAGGCCAACGAGTTTATTCCATCAGGCAGGATGAACCGTTTATTATCTGAGGCTGAAAGGCTTCGTTTATTAATTAAGGTGGAGTAGACTTTATGCCCTACCGACCGAATCGATTTCATTATGCTTAACATCGAGACATCGTTGAATAGGACGGATTTATAATCGGCAAATCCAAGTTTCTTAAGCGTAGATCTTTGCACGCCTTTTGCACGCTTCTTTATATCCCCCTCCACATCAATAGCATACATCTTCGGACGCAATGCAACCACTTCGGTAATTATGCGCCCATCCACTTCATCCTTAAATTTCCCCAATACCTTTTTATTTTTAATTGAGAAATTCGGATGGCTTGGATGATATCCTGACGTGTCAAAATGATCTTCCATTTCCAGCATATCCTTAAAAATGTCGTCTGTGCTGATACGGTACAATAGGGAGTCCGTATCCGTATATATTAAACGAAGCCGTTCTGGTCCATATTTTTGCAGCAGAATGGAGTAATGAAATTTGAAAATTATATCCTTCGAGATCTCCAAAATAGAAAAGCCCACGTACGGAACTTTGTTAAAGTATATCCTCGTTTTGGCCATCCTAACACCAACCAAATTCTCATCATATATTTTAGCATCGAGGAATGTTGGCTTTGCAATTCATTTCATTAATCTGCTATCATTAGTGACAAGCTCAAAGTTCATCCTTTTACGCACATTCTCCATAGTCTTCCCAAAGTTTGCATTATTATATAATTTGTACTGATTCTTCTCAAAATCGTTGGTTGCACGAGTCCTCATATCCGTGTTTAATTTGATGTAAGGAAGAAGCCATGGTGATTGCTTAAATCGAAGGGCTCTACGAACCCGCACCAGCTGCAGCCCATAATCGAGGGCCGGTTTAAGAGCAATGTAGTGAACCACGTATCTCTCCCGCTTGCCAAGATGAGGAATCAATTTTTTAATATTTCCCTCACTGTTAGGAGGCGCCATTGTTTCTGCAAGAAACGGGAGGTCGTTGTGAAGCGGATGAAGATGTTCTGGATATTCCAGATCCACTTCTAATATATATCCAAAGTCGGAATCATCAGGGATGTCTTGAACTTGAATCTCTTCCGGCTGTTCCACCCATTCAAAGCCTCCATAAGGTAAAAACCTACTCTGTGCATCACCATATAAATTGTTTGCATCGTAATACATGATGAATACTGACTCTTGCGTTGGATCATAGGTTTGCATGTATTTATTATTGGCCTTGCAATACCGTAGGGAAGCCTGCAGATACCTCCTCTTATGCCACGTTCGACCATTAGAATCATTTCATAATCAAGCAGAAGTTCCAATTTAATGCCTGTTAACCTCAACATAGCATCCCACGCCATACCGGGAGCAGTGAAATAATGCGCAGGATCGATTTTATGAGTACTCATTGTCACACGTCTAAAGTTTCAAAGACATCAGCCAGCAACAAAACATCAGTCTTTAAATAGATATCACTATATTCTCCCAACGTTGTACAATGAAACTCGTTCCACACCTTCACTGCATGGTTATAATCCTCT
>JAAEAF010012264.1:0-27990 GCA_011037195.1 Triatoma infestans | reverse complement strand
AATCGGTGGAGAAATCAATTTTTGTTTTAGAATTTGAAATGCCGATGAACATTGAGAAGACCATACAAACTGGGTATTTTTCTTTGTTAAGTCTGTAAGGGGCTTGGCTATTTCCGAGAAATTATGAATGAATTTTCTGTAAAAACCTATAAATCCTAAAAATGCTCTGACGTCTTTTAATTTTTTCGGAATTGGATAGGTTTCTACAACTTTTAACTTCTCGTGATCTGGAGAAATGCCTTTTTTGCTCAATGTATAGCCTAAATATTTGCATTCTTCTTTGAAGAAGGTACATTTATTTAGTTCTATACAAAGATTGCCCTTCTGTAATTGTGTGAGAATTTTTTGTGTAGATGTTAAATGTTCATGAAATGTTTTGCCGTGAAAAATTAATATGTCGTCAATGAATGTGTGGCATATGTCACCCGTGTAACCCGATAATAGTTTATCCATTAAACGCTGATATGATCCGCTCGCGTTCTTCAGACCGAACGGAACAGATAAGAATTTGTATGTGCCGAATTGTGTTATGACTTATGAATGTTGTTTTGTCTTGTGATAATTTGTCAAGTCTAATGGAGTTGAATGCGTTTGAGATGTCGAGTGTTGTGAAGTATGTTGTGTCATGTAATGTTGATAATATGTGTTGAATGTCTGGAAGAGGATAAATTTCAGATGTGGTGATTGCGGTTAATTTACGTAAATCAACCACGTATCTGTACTGTTTGCGTAACTGGGTGATGTCGTTTGAATCAACTTTTGTGTGATCCGCAGACTTCTTTTTAACAAGAATCACGGGATGCGCCCAGTTACTCGTCGATGGTTCAATTATTCCTCTATCCAGATTATCTTGTATTAGTGCTTTCAGTATGGGGGCTTCTGAATGTGATAGTTTGTATAGTCGACTGTGTACAGGCGGATGATTTTGTGTGTCTATGTGGTGTGTAATATCTGTAAATTTTGTTTTGTAATCTTTGTCATGAGTGAATGTGTCATAGAATGGAGAAAATGTTTCAACAATTTTGTCTGCTTGTTGTGGAGAGAGATGAGTGAGTTTCTGGCGTAATTGTTGCTGAAAGGCTTGTAATTGTGTTTTTTGTTCGTGCGAGAGTTGTTGAATAGAATTTATGGTATGTTTGTTTGATGAGTTGTACGTCTCAGGGTTGTATTGAATGTGTGCTATTGGAAAATGTTTCGTGATGCAGATTTCATGTTGTGTTGTATTTATTAATGTTATGGCACAAGCATTGTTATGTACGTTAGTCAGTGTGTGTGGGGTAAGTAAATTCCAGTAGGTAGACTGTCATGTTGTGTCAATAGTATGGAACCGTCTGGAATTTTTGTAAATAGCGTGTAAGTATTGACGATGTGGGATCGTGCAGGAATTTTGATTTTGTGTCTGGTTGATAATGTTTCTGGTAAAGTTGTGTTTTGAATGTTGTTAATTTGTGATGTTGTGTTGTCTGTTAAGAATAGAATGACTGTTTTGTTTATGATTATGTTTGAGTTTTTGAAATTAATAATGGCTTGAAATTTTGTTAGTAGGTCTCTCCCAATGATCATTTCAAATTCATTTTTCAGTTGGGACACTATGAAGTTACCTTGAATTTTTGTGTTTTGGCCTATGGATAATTGAATGGTTGACAGACCATAATTGGGGATAATCTGGTTTGTGATTGATTTTAAAATGATACCAGATTTTTCGGGCCTCGATTTGACGTGACTGGCATCTATGAGCGAGTGTGAAGCACCCGTGTCGATCAGAGCTTTAACTTTTTTGTTTTTCATTTGGACGTTGATTAATAAATTATTTGTATTGTTGAGTGCCGGGATCAAGACAGTGGTCGCCGTTTGTGAAAACGGCTGAGCGCCTAATCGTTTTTTGAGTTATTGAACAAGCATGCCTTTGCAGTATGCCCTCGTTTTTCACATATCTGGCATGTTGGCGGAACCCATCTATTCGACGTATTGCCAGTATTAAATTTGTTATTATTATTATTGCTGTTATTATTACTATTATTATTATTGTTGGGCATTTGTTTTTTGAAATAGGGCCTACTTTGCCTGAAGGTACTATGGTCTGGCTTAAATTGTGGCTTTTTGCCAAAATTAGTGCGCGCTTGTTTATTATTATTAAAATTATTATTTTTGTTGTTGCAGTCGCGGTTCCAGTGGTTGCCTTGACAAAATTTACAAGGCGAAGGTGGTCTAGAAATAGAAACTCGCCTTCTTTTATTTTTCACGACTTGAAATTTTTGTGTGCATTCTGAGTTCCAATGGACGCCGGAACAATGTTTGCATGGCAATGGCGGTTTGTCAGAAGACTGCCTTTTTAATGGGTTCTGCACTTTGTATGTCCCTGAGGGCTGTTGCATAAGTTCGAGCCTCATCAAGGTTTTTGGGGAGTTTAATTTGGACTTGGACCTTCATGGAACTTGGAAGTGATTTTAGAAGGCGTCCGTTGTTAGCCGCTCAACTAGATTTTGTAACGTTTGTAACGGGTTTTGTTGAGCTTTGAATAAGAGAGATGTGGCAATGTGCTTTATTCTGTCAGCAAAAGCTTCCAGAGTTTCTGATGGATTTTGTTTCAAGCTCGTTATTTGCTGCAAAAATACCACGGGCGTTTTTTCTTTTTTAAATCTGGCAATTAGACTTTCCGTTGCTAGTCGGTATGTTAAAATGACGTTATCATTTGTACACTGCGTTTTAAAAGTGTCAAAGAAAATTTTTGCCGCACCCGTTAATTTTAAAATTAGGATTTCCAGTTTGTCGGCTTCTGACCATACCGAAATCGCACTATAATTATTAATTTGGTCTATGAAGGAATTTATGTCGCTATTAAGGGAACCGTCGAAAACTGGTAAATTATTTATCATTTGCAAGTTCCGGATGTTTACGGGATTTGGAGCGTTGCACTTGCTTAGAAGGTACGCGATTGCTTCATCAGCAGATTTTTGTTGGCCATCTATTGTGTAGGTAGACATGATTTTTGACAGTCTTTCTTTTAAAATTAACAAATTGCCACTTGTGGAAAGATTATGTTGTTTTAATTTTTGAATAATTTCGGCTCTTTTCATAAAAATGAAGTCGAAATTTTAAAAATATGAAATATACAAATAGATGTTACAAAAAATAGCGGAAATAAAATATTTAAAAGTGTAAAACTAAAATGAATAATATTAAAAAAAATAATAGAAATTTATATCTTACCTTTTAATGAGAAATGGCTGGGTTTCGATAGCGCTGCCACCAATGTAATGGTTGTAGGAGGAGATGTTGGTTGTAGATGTTGATGGATAAATAACACCTTAATATCGGTATAAGATATATAATTGATATATATGTATATGACTGACTGCCAAGGACTGTATACTTTACACTACAAGAACTGAACAGACAGACTGACGTGGCTAAACGATATGTGCAATTGAAGTGTAAGACTGTGAACAGGATCCCTTTTTTGACTCCGTCCCTCGTATATATATCCAACTGGCCTCTCCTCTCTTCTCTCTCGAGAGTGGTTCTTTCTCTCTGATGCGTGGTGGGGGTTCACTCGCTAGTGTGGATGAGTGGTGGGGGTTCACTACCCCTACAAAGCTCAAACTTGTTATTCCATTTAGCACTATTACCGCATCCGACACGAAGATTTCGGACAAATCCATCACCCAGAAGAGGGCGTTTCTGGTAATTTATCCATCGTATCACGCATACTTCTAATATTCCTGACCGGTTCGGTTCCTCACCCGTGGTCAGAGCAAACTTATTAATTTCGTGTAGAGATTCTACATCAACGAATTGCGTCTGCCACACACCACACTGGTTGGATTGTTGACTGGCGATGATCAAACCAGTGTAATGTGTGGCAGACGCAATTCATTGATGTAGACGACGAGGAATATGAGAAGTAGGCATGTTACGACGGATAAAATGCCAGATGTTATCCAGCATTGCAGACCCATCTACATTTTCAACATATTCTGGGGAAAATTGATTTTTTGGTGTTTCTGGGGAAACAGTATCGTCATGCTTTCCTCTAAAGTACCACATAAGTAAAATATATGATTTTACCAACAATATCTCATCCTCACACGTTGGTGGCTAGCGCACTCGCCTTTGGTGCGAGAATTCAGGATTCGATTCCCATGAGGGCAAAGTTTCTGTTAACCAGCATCGTGAGAAAAGAGGGAAGCTACGGTTGGTAGTGCCCTAGGTAGCGAAGATCAGAAGTAAACGGCGAGAGAACGGCGGTGTGGTACTCAATACAAATCGCCATTTGGCAAGCCTTGGTCCTTCATTGGCTGTTGCGCCATAGGTTTATTCATACATTAGAAGCATTGATTAGAATTCCAAATTTGTAGAAACCAAAAGCGCGATTAGAATGTACTCGAAAACTGTTCCAACGATTTCTTTAAACCTGGAATGCTTGCTGCATAAATAGAAATGTATCACTAAGTTTAAGTGATGTATTGGGAGGGATCTAACAGTTTGTTTAAATTTTAATTTGCACAAACTTAATTGGTTTTGATATAGAGCTCTGCTCATAAGGCCGCTCAGATATACAAGTAAAATCCCCACTACTATTTTTATGGACGCCCCATCTAAACATTATTGAACGCTACAATTTTAAATGGTATTGATTAAATTGTATTAACTGGAGTGAGAGAAAGTCATGTGATTGTTTACACCAGTGTAATAGGATCCGAAGAGAAGGATCCAAAGCAGAGAGAGAAACACAAAATTGAGAATCTCACTCGCTACTTAGGCCAGACTAGTGTGAGTAATGGGAGGGACACTTGGATATATAATACAGCCAAGCTAACCCTATAGAGGACAGTCTTTAGAACAGTCTTACAACAGTTTACAACGAGTCAGCAACCAACTACTACCCTTCTCTTCACTCACTCTAAATCTCCCGCTACCTAATTTCTATTTACGTGTAAAGTCCTGTCAGTTTGTGTTACTTTTCCATTATACTGTGTTCAGCATTTACTCCAGTTTATTTTATCTCCTAAACCAATTCTCTCTATCTCAACCAGATTCGTTTTTTTTCCTTTTGGAAAATTAAATTTGCGATTTTTCAGTTTACCAAAAATTAAATTTTGATGGGAACTAGATGCTATAAGGTTGAAGAAGCCTCTGTGTTTGGTAACATTTATATCCAGGGAGCTGGAATTTAGTTGTGGATTTATTTATTATGTGGTTTTGTGTTTGGTACATTAACCTTTACGTTTTATACAGACTGGAAAAAACAATAACATATTGATATTTGTAAACTCTGGTTACTCTCTATGTGCCATCTAATGGTAACAAGCCAGCCCTACACTTCTTTTCAAATAGAACATGCTCTCTCCAACCATGTTATATACTTGCACCACTTTACGATATTTTATCCACTTTTTCTTCCCTATTCCTAAACGGAGTTGCCAGGATCTGAGATAGGGTCGTACAAATTTCTTCTCTTTTTTAATACATCTTATTTCTCTCAGTGAATCGTCAAAAACTTTGAAATTATGTTTTCACCAGAAATAGCTTTTCTATTCCCCTGATCTAGAAAATTGTTTTTTGTTTTTTATCGATTGGTGTGCGTGTATGATGAATCTAAAAACGAAAAATCTAGTTAGTTCCAAAATGAGATTCCGTTTTTAGATGTATGATTTCTAGAAAGATGATCCGATAACGTTTCGGTCAAAAGTTTTTAACCGGAATTACCATTTTACTAAGCGGGTTTTTCCAGTGTAATTATAAATCATACATACCTATATATACATATAAAAACACGTTTACATATATTTTATAAACTCATGTAAGTTTCTCACTTTTATTTGAAATACAGTTTTGGAACGAATTGATGTTACATGTGTTTTTGCTTAGTAGCCACATTTTTTTTTTTATTGTGTTAGTGAACTGTTCAATTTACTGACTTGGAAATATTATTTTAGTAAATAGTCAATGACTAATGTATTGATATCATTTTGAAGTATTATATAATTAAAACAACCGATTTCTAACGCTAGCATTAGTTTAATTAAAGGAAATATTACCTAATTAAATTGATTAAACAAACAAGATTTCATTATAAGTTCAACTGAACGGCAAGGACTAATTAATTGTTAGAGAAAAATTTGTAAATACAATAAAAGTAAAGAGAAACATCAATAAAATAAGAAGAAAGATGATAATGATGATAAATATAAAGGGAAGCGGAATGTGCTGTAGGAGAGAGGTGGGTGGGTTGTATAAGACGTCTAGGGAATATTGAAAGGTCTGGGTAGAGGGTTCGTACAGGTGTCAGCGGCAAACTGCCTTACCGGCCGGCTAACTTTAATCCGCTATGTAAACCTTTAATTTCGGTAAAAATAAAGAAAATATCACACCTTGCTATAATTAGAATCGATATTCTAATCGATTGGATCCAGGCAGCTTCTATTTTTTGGCCTCATATCTAAACTGTATTTTTTATTTATTAACATATTTTTTTTTTCATTATTATGGTGGAATATTTACTGGGAATATTCCACTTGCTAAAGATTGGGATTCAGGTGAGCGGGGTAATAGGAATAGTTCTGAAGTTTTCTATTGAAGCTTGCCTTTATTTCCGTCACTACTCGTAAATTAAGTGATAACCCGATTCCTGGTCTTCAGCGGGCAAAGTTGATGTGCAACGCACTGGTAATGGCCTGGATAGTGATGTAGATCACATACTGATCCTAGGTACTGGCGTCTGAAGCTATGGATGCAAGAACGACCCCTACGAACCAGCTTCTAATCAGTGGAGGACCAGCTCTAAGGAAAGAATATAGCAATGTTAATAAAAGAAAATATACCTTTCTGAATCACTACAAAAAAAAATAATGTATTTAAAATGCTATAATGTCTTGTAATAAGTTGAACAACTCCAATTAAGGAGCATATGATAAAGTTATACACCCTTGAAATAGGTGCTGGCAGAAGTTAATGTAGCACATGCAAAAGGAGTTTAGTTAACCAAAAGAAATACCTGGATGTGAAGATTCCCAGTGTACTAGAAGTGAAATAACAGTGCTATATCTGACTGGCCACACCGTTGAGTAAGGCTGTGTCATTCAGCCATTAAATTTAACTGGTATTAGTTCCTTAAATGAGTTAAATAAGACATTAAATAATGAATCACACAGCTGTTGAAGTTGTCAGTGATGCAAATTGGATCATTCCAATTGAGTTGTTGATTACAGTAATGTATACAATATTGTAAAATGCTTCCTCAAGGTTGCCAAGTCCTCAGCTAGTGAAGCAAGAATGTTAAAGTAGATATTGGCAACAATAATAATCATAGGAAATTAGGATGGGAAATGGACCAAATAACTGTTCTTACCACCAGCCTTGGCATCCCAACCTGATAAAGAATTAGTTGTGAAGATTACAATAACGCCTCTTGAAGGTTTTTGTGACGAGATGTCTTCAATAAAATTAGATTCAATTGTAAGAATTAGTTGCTTGAAGCTGCAATAAAGTTGAGTTCCGGTTTGAGAAACATGTGCTGTAGTATTCAAGATGGCGTCAGTAGCCAGGAAACAAAAACAACTAGTACCGTCGGACTTGGCATTTGAAACAGAACTAAACTCTCAGGAGTGGACCCAATGAGTGTGTAAGTGCTGACAGCGCTGCTTCCTAAATCAGACACGTTAGACAACATGATACTTTAATCAATGCAGTATTGTGCAGTACTAATTGTAATGTAGTATAAAACGAATAAAAAATAGCATGAATTCTCATATAAGAATAATAGCAAATACGACTGGCTCAACCGTGTGACCAGTCAGACTTCAAACACAGTAAGGAGGGTCCCACAACTAATTGTCCCCTCTATTATCAATTCGCGTAGAAATACGCGACAATTATTTTAATACAAATTGGAAAGTTTGTTAACTGTTTTAACATAAATATTTTTAGAAAATCATTATTTTTTTTTTAATTTAAATTGGATAAAGAAAACTTGTTATGATTCTTTTCCAAGAATTCCATTCAGTTCATTACTCAATTCTTAAAATTTTGTGGACACTTTGGAAATTGAACAGCAAAATCTTTAAGTAAATATATCGTCGAAACTGTAACAAGTTGTGTATAATCTGTGTGAACAATGACTTTCTCTTAGTCCAATTAATACAATTTAATTAAACGAATTTTCTTGAAAATTACAATGTTTACACACGTTTAGAGAAGCTTGCCATAAAACAAGCTGCTAAGGGTTGTAGGTACTCAGGTGAGTGGACATTGGAGGCGCCTCTGTCTCTAATCAATTTTTGGGGGGGAGGGATATTTCAAATAAAAGTGATACGTTTTTATCTATGCAGTGAGCATTTTAGTTTTAAAGAAAATCTTGAGCCGTTTTCTATGAAATCGCGGAAAATGAAAAACTTATTCAGTAAAGTCGCCTGGATTCAGAAAAGCTGTGATGGATTTGCTGGACACTTTCGTGTCAGATACGATGATAGTACCTAAACTAAACGGGACTCCAAATTTGTGCTTCCTGCGAGTTTTCGTTTTTGAGATATTTCGTTCCAAACACACACGTGCATACACATGCATACACATCCACATGCAGGCACATCCACATGCAGACACATACACATGCAGACACATACATACACTATTGCTATAAATATTGTATTTCTATTGATGGGACCCGAAAACATGTATTACTGGTGATAACTCATTTTGAAAATTTGCTAGCAACACTTTCTCTTGGGGGGGGGGGGGGCAAAAAGTGAAAACCAGTGAAAGAACTGGGACTGCAACATTTATTGTAATTAATACAATTAATCAGTATTACAGTTAGGTACTCTCGCTTGTTTACTGGAATTTTAGAAATTAATAATTTATGGTTCTTTCAGTGCAAAAAACATGGATTTTAGATTGCAGCCTATAACTATGAATAGATTTAGTGAAAGAAAATAGTTGCAGTAAAGCTCCAGACTTGATTTTCCGTCCGGGAATTACTAAGGACAAAGTTTTCCGTTTGAAATCTTTCAATCGGATGTATATCACCTTATTTTTACTCTCTCTCACTCGAGTAAAGAGCAAGTTTCGCAAAAGTGTCAAATTTTCCAAACGAGTTTTCACTAGAAATACATGTTGTCAGGTTCCCAGAGTACCTAAAATGTTTATAAGAATGGTCGGTATGTCTCAAAAACGAAAAATCTTAGGATGCTTAAACTTGGTATTCCATTTAGGTACTACTACTACCGCATCTGACTCAAAGTTTCGTACCTTTGTACAAAGACCGGAAGTGCGAATTTAGTAAGTATTTTTTTTTTTTAGTTTTTCGAGATTTTCTTGCAAATAGCTTCAATAATTTCCTTTAAATTTGAAATACTCACTGCCACGTTATAAAGCTATTACTTTTATTTGTAGCATTTATCTGTGAATATATTGATTGTTGGGAGTTCTGCTGTAATAACAACAATAAGAAAATGCATGAGTGTATCACACATATTTTTTTCTTCCAAAAACAGTTTCAACAATTTTCTTTAAACTTGCAATCCTGTAAATGTAAATAATTCAATCATTTTCACTAAAAAAAATTTTCTAGAAAATGAATGTAACTAATTAGGAGTGGGGGAACTGAATGTTTTCTTATTGTTTAGTACAACCAAATAAATGATATTGGTAGATCTGCTTTCACAACTAAAACAGTGAAATGCACTATGAGAAAATTCTGCAAGACATCCAGTGCAAATTCCATTTCGAAAATCTGGCACGATCGCTTTTCACTTACTCTTATTAGTAAGAGAAAGTAAGAACTAGTATGAGTGGTTCACGTCAGTATTTACATTTCTTTTAAATTGTCTAAATGAAATTTTTAATTGGAAATCAATGTTTTGAGATGCTCAGCAGGAAAAAAGTGGTTCCTTAAAAAATTGTTTGTATTAATATAAGTGTATGTGAATAATACGCTTTTTTGTGAACAGACTAACAAAAAATTTGCGGTTACAATCATTCAGAACTTTGTATTACTCAATATAGTTTTCAAAATTTCACGAATCAGTTTGGAATTATTTTCAAAAAAGATTCAATGATTTTCCTAATTTAAAACTGATTTTCGTAATTGAGTTTTCACCGAAAATACATGTTTTGTGTCCACTGAGTACGAGAAAACGGTTTTTACCGAGTGGGGTCTTTGTATGTGCGCTCGTGCGAATGAAAAAATTAGTACAAGAAGTATCTGGGTAACATTTAGGCAGCATCCACAGCATTTGACACGAAGCTTTTGAGCAAAATCCATCAACCGGAAGTTCTACTTTACTGGACTTTTAAACGATTGCAATGTTTTTTCTTTGAACTATCTAACGAATGAATTTCTATCATTTTTATTTGAAACATTTTCCCCGGAAAATTGATTGTTTGGGAGTTCTGGGGCAACAATGACGTCAAGTTTCCCTGTAAAGTACCACCTTAATACAGTATGGGCGTCAGGGAGTTCTGACGCTGCACAATATGGAACTCTACTTTGAATTAATTGCGACTAACAAAAACCAGTTAAAACATACATTGAACGGAACTAAAAATGAATTTAGGAATATTTAGTGAAATTTCTTCACCCCTTGACCCCCTGTCCATCCAGCAAGCATTCCAAGTTTAGAGAAAATCGTTGGTGCCATTTACCAGAGAAATCATGTGCTGTTCTCTGGTATGTCTTTACATTTTGCTTGTAGCAATGATGGATTTTTAATTATTCAAAAATCAATTGTCTCAAAAACGTAATTATTTTTCCGATAGGAACTAATACAACTGGATTAAGTTTGGGTTCACATACTGTATGTTTTCACTAGTTTTTTGAAAACAGCTACAACCATTTTACCTTAAATTAGACACATATAAAAAGGCTACGATTATGTTTGGGACCAAACACCCGTAAAAAATAAACAATTTTTACAAACATCAAGTGTTAGATATAGAACTGTTAGACGTTAGGTTAGAGACACCACTGGAAGAAATGTCCACATCTCCAAACAGAAGATTTTGAATATTGATATAACGCACTCGTTTCCACAAATTAAAAGTTATGTGGACTGACAAACTAACACAGTTCCAAGTAAGCTACTATTTCTCTTAAAGTGAATTTTTGTCCAAAAATTCTAATATTGCCAACGCAATCATTTCCTCAATGGTTATAATTAGGTGAACTTAGTATATTATACGGAATAAAAACGGAACCTTATTCTTTTCTATTGTTTCTAAATTTGTATAAAAGCATTTTAAAATATCCTTTTTTAAATTCTCTCTAATTGGCAAGCATGGTTTCTTTTCTGTGTTTGCGGTTTGTTTTAGGTATGTGGTTGCGTAACCGAGTAAAAACAGAGCTAAGCTACTTTCCAAGCAATCATTTTTTGATAATAATTAAAACTTTTCCAATATTCTTCGATTAAAATGTAAAATCTGTATGTTTGGGAATTACTAACAAAGTCGCCGTCTGGAAGAATTATAAGAAGGATTCGAACTAATTATTAGTACAATTAAACAAATAAATTATAGAAAGAAAGAAACGTTATATATAGCAGAATTCGAAAACCTAGAAACATTGTATGTATCCAAATACTGATTTTAGAAAAAAAAGAAGAAAAATAGAATGTAAAGAATTAAAATTAAATATTGACACATAAAAATAACAGTAGAAGCATTTGTTTGACAGCGGTTTCGTTATGTATTATATGAGTAAAAATTATTCTCATAAATCAATAATAATCAATATACTTGATCGATATATGTTATCAATATACTTGACCAATAAATAGATTTACCTTATTATAAAAATAAGGAGGGCTTAGAGAGGATGCTGGAGAGAGAGTGGATCCTCGGAGCCAGAAGGGCGAGCCTCTCTTTTACTCCCAGTTTTTGACAGTGGGGAAAGATGTGGAAGAAGAAGTATTGTTGAGGAAGCTGAGAAGTGGAGGTGAGCTATAACTATCTAATGAAACCTACTTCTTCCAACTTACAACTGGCTAAGTGGTGAAGTGGTCGACATTGATGACCATGGTTGGAAGTTCAATTTTGCTGATTTATGGAAATAAAGTGATTTTTAAGGCCTCTTCGTCTGCAGAAGGCACGATGAGGGGCTAGGTTCAAGGGTAACGTAAAGATTGGCAGGGGTGGGACTGGCTGCCATGTTGTGCAAAAAGTGATCTGGAATCCGCCAGAATAATAGAATTTTCTGTGGGAAATTCTTGTTTTGAGGTCCCTGAATCTATGAAAAAGCATTGATAGAATTCCAAATTTATCGGTATTTAGGTTGTAGAGTTTATTTTTAATTTTCTTGAAAAATGACTATAATGATTTCCTCTATACTTTGAATGCTAACTGCACACATAAACCTCATTCCCCCCCATTTTTATGGACGTCCTGGCGGGGAAGGATCTTTGTCATTAAGTTTAACCTTAAACTGCTATTGTAGTTTCAGTTGAGCAAAGACAGGGGCGCTGATTGATAGTTTAGTATGTAGTCACTATCAGTTGGCTCAGTAGATCCTAAAAACTCTCATTTATAATGATCTCCTCCTCTCTGGTCAACTTATGTTAGTTATTAAATTAATATTAATTAAGGCCAACAAGATATCTAGTAAAAATTCCAACTTCGAACTGAATTCGTCAGTTACCAATTACAATAAGAGATGGGTATTGCATAACAGATTTTTATTGTTTGAACTAATTGATTTCACACCAGTAATTATATGGAAAAGCTATGAATATAAGCTTTTCTCTAATGTAACATTTTAAATCATATTGTACGGTTCTACTAACTTGCTATTAACCATTATTAAAAGTGGTGTAAAACTATTTATTTAAATAAAATCAGAATAAGAGAAAAAAGTTGTGAACATTTTCACACAAATTAAATTTTAAATTTAATTTTCATGTATTATAAAAAAGAAAAACAACTGTGAGTTACAAAAAAAAAAAATTATTAAAAGTACTTTGGGAAAATAGTGGCTCGACAAGGAGAATATATATTATTCTCATCTCTCTCTAGCGTTTTATTAGAGTTTTCCAACGAGGAAAAACACAGTTTTCCTGTTTGATAATTTTCGAAATAATGAGATGGATGTCTAGTTCTTCATTCAGAACCCCCTTCCTGGTCAACTTAATATTACATTATCTCCGTTTCTAAAACATGTTATATTGTGAAAGCTTTAATTTAACACAAAAAAAAAGTAATACATTTTTATTGTTATATAGAATAATATGAGAAAGGGAAATATATTTGATGCGAAATAATACACGTTCGAACTTTCTTTCACTGTATTTGTACATTTTCAATAAATAAATTTCGAATTCACTCTGAATGTTTTCAATAAATTTAGGGGAACAATTAAATTGCAATGTTATGCGTGCGGTGGAATTATAGTGTTGAAAGATTTTTAAGCAATGAATAGGTTTACAGGTTTACAGGTTTTTTTCTAAACTTATTATTTTGTGACGAGGAAATTAGTGTTTACTAAAATTATTCCATAAATTGGTACTCCTTTATTATGAAATAATATATTAATTGGTATGACCAACCCAATCCTAATTAATCTTTTCCTCTTGACGCACACAAGAAATATCAAATCTAAATATACTTCCTGTGTTTCTTTTTCTGATTATCATTCTATTTTCTCGTTCGCTCCTCTTTACCCAAACACACACAAATACAATCTGTGAAGTGGTGTATATTTCCGGTCGACCGGCCTGTATTAGGAGACGAAGAACATGTGCAATAAAAAGGAAGAAGCTGCACTTTATAGGACGATCTATCCCTCCCACCACAACCCCCCCAAAATGAAGTTTCCTTGGAAAAAATGTCCAAAATAAAAGTTTCGTTACATAAATAATTTGATGCCTATTTAGATTACTATGGTTGAAAAGAAGATCGTTGGAGCCGGTTTTCGCGAAAAGTTTGGAAATATTTATTGACCAAAATGCCGCTTCCATTTGAACGATCGATTTAAATCAGAACTTTATCTTCGGGTCCCCTAATTGCATCCAAATTATCGAGATATCAAGTTTGAACTTTCTGTGACTTTCCGTCTTCCATGCCGACCATGTCCTCCATTTTCTAAACACTACTCATTATTTCCACTTACTGCTAGTAAAAGTGAATATTGCACTCGGGCCAGAGTTTTCACCGGAATTACATGTTACATTTGGAGTCCCCTGAATCCAATAAAATATTTTTATCAAATGGTCTGTATATGTGTGTGACTTTTTGGACAGAATATCTCAAAAACGAAAAATCTCAGAAAGCTCAAACTTGGTATTCCGTTTAGGTACTTCCATCACATCAGACACAAAGATTTCGGGCAAAATTCATCAACCGGAGGTGCAACTTTAATGAATTTTTTTTTCAGTTTTTCGTAATTTTCTCGATAATGGCGGCAACGAATTTCTTTTAATTTTGTATACGATCTACAGATATAAATATCTATCACTTTCATTTATAACATTTTCTCGGGAAAATTGTTTTTTTGTGGGTTCTGGCGGGAACAGTTAGCGATAGTTATGCTTTCCTCTCAAGTACTTCGTCAATGCATAAATGGTTCTAACACTAACATATGGTTCTAACACTAATAAATATACATTAGAAGCATTGCAAGAAATCCAAATTTGAAGAAAATAGGTTAACCGGAAGTACAACTTTACACAATAGTTTTTCCATTTTCTTGAATTTTCTTCGAAAATAGTTAGAATTTTCTTCGAAAATTGTATTCAGTCGTGGGAAATCCCTTAACCTCACGAAAGGGGAAGTACTTATGACAGTGTTACAGGGTAGGCACAGTAAGCCTCTACTGACTGCAGTTGACGATTTTGTCTTGAAACCTTCGTATCTTAAACCTCTGTAAATACTCAAGGGATTATCTAGTTAGAACTTCACGCAGTCTTCATTATTGAGTAATGATATTCAAATATAAACACAAGCAACAAGGAGATAGCCTAGAATATAGACCATTAGCTATATAGAAATGATTTCGTAGATGTCAAAAACATGTATTTCCTTTTTTCAATTGTTATTTATTTTAATCTATTGTAGAAGTAGTAAGGAGAAATTAAGAAAATATCTACCCCTCGGAATAGGACCGAATTTATTTGTGATTTAATTTTTATATTCTAAATTCATAATGAAGTTGAATAATATTTTATTTAACTGGTGATCAGCTGATTGAAATAGGTCGATTATTTATTTCAGTTCAAAAAGTGATAGAGTGAATGGATGAGACAGCTACAGCGATGGAGGTTTAATTTTGTTGGGATTGACTAGTGACAGGAAAATGGTCAAGTTAGGGCTGGTGAAAGCCCTCAGTTTGTTTGGCTTGAAAGCATTGGGCAAGCTACCCTCTGCCACACAGATGGTCAGAATAAAGTTTACAGCGGTCAAGAAGAGTGGGAAAGGCTAACGGAAATTGACATTTGAATATGTCCGTAATGTTCTTTCATAACAGTCCGGATGTTGATTTTCTTTTTTATATTTCTGTACAA
Source organism: Triatoma infestans (assembly GCA_011037195.1). Classification (NCBI taxonomy): domain Eukaryota; kingdom Metazoa; phylum Arthropoda; class Insecta; order Hemiptera; family Reduviidae; genus Triatoma; species Triatoma infestans. The sequence continues at coordinate 12,505 of JAAEAF010012264.1, read as the reverse complement.
ACTGTTTTCTCAGGCCTATTCATTTTTCTCTCGCCTCTAGAAGAGATGTCGTAGTGCTGCACGATTCATGTCAGGTTTTCTGAGGATTCATCAGAAAATACAAGCTCTGTGGGACTCTGGATTATGAAAGTTTTTTTTTATTTTGTTTTATTTTTAGAATTTCTTCTGTGTTTGCTTGTTCAATGATATTGCTTTAACAGTGGGCTTAAATGAAGTTTCAGATAAATAAATTAAGTGAAATAAAACTCTACTCAACGTTTTTCCCTGATTGTGACGTTGTTCTTGATAAAGGACCTGATGGTATTTCTTTTGTCAACAATCGACTCCGGATATTTTTGGGCATGTCATGACAATACTTTTATAGCAATATCGTATAATTGCATGGTTATACGCAATGGTTATACACCAATATAAATTAAGAATAATTAAATATTATGCAAATGTCATAAGTTTGCTGAAGTCAGCTGGCACATGAGTTTTGAAAGTTACTTAGATTGAAAATATTCGGTAAAATTCCATTCGTGTGAGTGTTTCACCTTAGTTATTTAATTTTCTCTAACTTTTGTCCTGAAGCAAGTAATATGCTATCGTGTCGAATATTTTATTATTGGGTATATTTAATAAAAAAGGGCGTTTTGAAAAATTTTGTATAATCGGGTGTATAACATTTATGGTGGTGTAGTTAGCATGCCAAGTTTAAAGAAAATCCTTATACTTGTTGTCGACAAAATTCCAAAATATACGGTAAAGTAACACTTCCGGTCACTCGATTTTCTTCAAATTTGAAATTCTAGCTCTGTACTAATACTAATTATATTAGTATTATAAAGGTGGTAGGACCAACATATACACTGGAACAAATTAAACAAATTTTCCACGGAAAATGTTTCAAATAATGTGATATGTATGTATGAGTGTGTGTAGATAGTATACTGTGATATGTATGTATGAGTGCGTGTAGATAGTATACAGTGATATGTATGTATGAGTGTGTGTAGATAGTTATACTGTGATCTGTATGTATGAGGTGGTAGATAGTAGACCGTGATATGTAAGTGTATGAGTGTGGGTAGCTAGTATACAGTGATAGTATGTATGAGTGTGTGTAGATAGTGTACAGTGATATGTATGTATGAGTGTGTGTAGATAGTATACAGTGATATGTATGTATGAGTGTGTGTAGATAGTATACAGTGATATGTATGTATGAGTGTGTGTAGATAGTATGCAGTGATATGTATGTATAGGTGTGTGCAGATAGTATACAGTGATATGTATGTATGAGTGTGTGTAGATAGTATACAGTGATATGTAGGTATGAATGATAGTATACAAAGTTTAAAGAAAATCGTTGCAGCCGTTGGTTTTTTTTGAGAAAAACTGAAAAAAAAAATTTAAACGCAGTAAAGTCGCACTTCCGGGTGATGGATTTTGCCCAAAAACTTCATGTACGATGCGGTACTCGGATTTAGGAGACCTCAAAACATGGTATTTCCGGTGAAAAAAAAAAAAATTCAAAAATTTGGCAAATCGTAATACTTCCTCTTTCCAGGAGTATGAGAAACTAGAAATAGTTTTTCGAGTTTGTACGTTTCTTGATATTTGTCACTAATATTATCCAATAGTTTTTATCCATTTCAGTTTATTATAAGTTTATATGTAGTGTTTATCGAAATTTGGTGAGGATCGGTCAACGTTTCGACAGAGTTTACTGTCTTTATCAAGGTTTTAATATAACAGATAGTCGTGGAGAGGTGGAGAAAGATTTTTTAAAACATACTCATTTGTTACGCATTCGTAGATGATTTGAGTCAAGTAACTAGTAACTAGTAACTTTTAATTTTCTTTTTTATGTTTCTGGGATATAGCAAATGTTTATGTTTTAAAAATTCTTTCTCCAACCTCCACGACTGCATATATTAAAGCCTTGATAAAGACAGGAAACTCTGTCGATACGTTGGCATAACAAGTTTCTTTCTTGACCGATGCTCACCTAATTTCATCATAAGATAATTCATCAACAGCCGACAAATACTTTTATACAGTGTTTATCGTTTTTCTTGACCAAGGCTGAGTGTAAAAGAAATTTCTTTATATTTGAGATAGGCGAAACCAGTAATAGTTTTCACTCTAAATACAAGTTTCACACGCAAATTTTTCACTGTTTTTATCAGCGCAAAAGTAACATTTTTTTAATTAACTGTTAAGGTAAGTTATTTTTGCAAGTGTATCTTTAGTAAAGTTTCAGAATGCCAACACTACGAAATTATCGTGTGCATCCTCCCCATTGCTAAAAAATAAAAAAGAATCTGTGAAATATTCACGCGATTGTTTATAACACCAATTTTCACAATATTTTTATTGAAATAAATTTTTGTAAGGCTGGTATTTGTACCAAAATTTATACCTACGCTGCTAATAGATAGTGGAACCTTAATATTATACTGATCAGCAGTTATGAGGTGAGGTGAAACGTCGTAACTTTTCCAAAACTCCTTTCACATAGTTGAAACACCAAGTTTAAAAGGAAATCATTAGTGCTATTTTCGTGGAATTGGGTAAAACTTACAATTCCTATAACTAGTTATATTTTCGCTTGAACGATTTTCTTTAAACTTCTTGGAACACATTTTAATAACTTTTTTAACAGTAAAGAAAAAGAATAGGAAGGAAGTTTTAACGTCACAGCCCCCTCCCCCACCGGTTTTCCGATTTTCTTAAAACTCAGAATTTTGACAAAATATTTAACTCAGATTACTTAGATGATGGAATTGTATAATAAACTAAAATTTATTCATAAATCCTAAAAATTACCATAAATGATTTTCTGGACATTTTGCGAATAGAAGTTGTAGCTCTTTATATGTGTAGTTGATATAACTCCGTTGGAGCTGTTTTTGAGAAAATACTGAAAAATGTATCCAGTAAAGTCGTATTTCCGGTTAACCGAACCTTATTGTCTAGTCCCCTGGTGGAATTTAATGACTTAATTTATAAAATTTGAAGTACCTACGATGTTCCCTTTATTGAATTTTGACCACTGACCATCACAGGTTGACCAATTTCTAAAAACTATTTTTGTGTACTTAGCCACCTCAAAACATATATTTACGGTGAAAGCTGGATGTCGGAAATTTAGCAAGATCGCAATACTTGCTCTTATTGCTGTCAGTAAGAGTAAGTAAATAGTAAGAGGCAGTAAAAATGCACGTACATTCTCTTCAAGGAATTTACATTGAAGAGTAGATTAAACCCACATGACAATTGTGTCTTGCTTTCAATCCGATTTAGTAACTTTGCCCCTGATGCTTTGTAAACATTGCCATGTTTGTTAAAACTTTGGTTTCGTTTTTAAATATTTGTTAAATATTCGGGACTTTGAGACCCATAAGTTTTGTCACAATTATATGGCAGAAATTTATCACCTTTATTATAAAAATTTTAAAACTTACCCGTCTATCTTGAAATGGATCTAATAGAAGTTTATTGCACTTTATTTTGGCGTTTTACCATCTTATAGCCGTTCCAAATGATAAATAAATTATTTTGAAATTCGTTTGGTCTATGGAATATATAATGGATTACCAATTTTTACCAAAAGTAATTTTTACCAAAAAATTTTAGTTATCCATTAATGATAATACAATTGGAGGAATAGGACAATTTACTGAAGAAATCTATCAGCAATTTAAAAATAAACGTTTCCGGTTTTGAAGGATTTTTGTCTGAAAGTTTGCGACGGGTTCCCAAATAACAGCCGAACGTAATTTCAAGTTAGTATTTCCTGTTGTTAAGTTGAAATATCAAGAAACATGAACAATCATACGCACATATACATATGCAAAACCCATCATTCGACAAAAAAAACAAACATACTAAGGCGTTCTTAAATGATGAAGAGTCCGATCAAGGAATTCATTTTTGAATATTTCTTCTTAAAATGGCGAGAAAAAGAAGAGAAAATCACAGAAATCGCAAACATTTGAGATCCAATTTAGTCATCATTGGGAAATGTACAAAATATTAATTTCTGCCAAGAGGACTGATTTGGTGATGTGATTTTATTGAATTTTGTTAATTTTTCACAAATTTCGTGATTTTCATAAAAACTAACAATCTTTTTTTTTGAAGTTGCGATTAAAACAAAAAAAAGTTTCACTTTTATTTAAAACATTTTTTCCGTTAAGATTGATTTCCAAGAATTGTCAATTGCAATTTGAATATTGCTTTTGAAAATCAAAACTAATATGAGTTTCATATGACTCATTTTTCCGACAGCGAACTAAATCCGTTAATCCCATGTATCTTAAATTCTATCTACTTAGTTTACACACAGTTAATGATGTTTTTCTTCAGTAAGTCAAGGCGAATGGCGATTTTTCGTTTGTTTTAACTCCATATAAACTTCAACATCTCCAAACAAAATCTCTTTGCGGAAGCAAAAACGTTCAAATAATGATTAAATAAATTAATCCAGGATTAAATAAAAAAACGTTAAATCCGAGTTTAATTTATAAGAAATTAAAATTGTTACGGGAACTCTATATAAATATAATTAGCCAATAGAAACACTGTTAAATTGTAGATAACGTCCGTTATGAATTTTAAAAATTCTATTGTGTTTACAGGATAATTCTCTGTATTGATGATTATGATAATTCAATATATTCGATTAAATAGAATCTGAATTATTATCATTAAGGAATATTTTGATAAGAAATATTTGTTTAACTTTTGTTTGTCACTTGTTTATAGCGAGTGACTCAAGGTTATCAAATAAGCTTATCAAACATTGTTTTTTTAATATACTTAACATTTATATATATATATATGTGTTTTTTGGAGGGAAAAAAGTAAATGTAATGTACGGGATCCAACTGCATCGGCTTCTTCTTTCCTTCTGGGGATATGTATATTTACTGTTTAATTTAAATACGTTTTTAAAAAAAAAAAAAAAAAAAACTGACCTATTAATGTGAGTAGAACTGTTGGCGATCTCATGGCAGATTTGTTGTTGACGAAACGGCCGCGAGATTTGTTATTATTTTGGTGATTATGGTGAGTGGTGATTGTTTTGTTTTTGTTTTTTTGAATTGAGCGTTGGATGAACTAGTTTGAAGTAGTAAAGAACTGGAAGCGTGACGGAGGTAAAGTGAGGTGTGAGGGGTGAGGCGGAGGGAAAGGTGTGATAATGGATGATGTAACAGTGTGTGAGTGCCTGTGTGTATGTTATGTGTATGAGTGAGTGTGAGTAAGATGTGTGAGGTGTACCACGCACTTGACGCTGAAGACAAAACTGGACGCTGGATGTGAAGATAGAAGGTAGACTAGCCTGAGAGGAGATGTGAGACGAAATATAGTTCGGTGTAAGAGAGAGAGCGTGTGAGGGAGAGAGAGAGAAATAACCACCCCTAAAGGACATGCGCCTAACAACACAGTTGGCGGCACTGGCGGCCAGAGGCAGCGGCAGAGCGGCCACTATTACCAGCCGCTCTTTCTCTTTACACACCACCTCCCACCCACCCACCAAAGGGGCAATACTCTTCACCTCACTCTGTCTCTCTTATTGCTTTACTGTACTCTATCTAGCTGTCTTTATCAAGTACTAGATCCATCTCTGTGTATTTATGTATGTGGTATGTATGTATGTGTAGAATGAGGCAATGTAATTCTGTCGTCTTCATGAAGAGTGCCCATACACACACTCTCTCTCACACACACACACACACACACACTCAAAGATTTTGTATACTCTGACATGTAATATAAACACAACGCCGTTATAAGCAATTCTACGGTGTATTTGTGTGTATGTGAATGTGTGTGTGTGTGTGTGTGTGTGTGTGTGTGTGTGTGTCTCTGTCTGTCTGTGTATGTCGGTCGGTATGGTGTGAGATTTTCACACGTACTAACCACCTCTTTCCAGCCCCCTCCCACCAAGTTAGTATTATAGAAATGCCTTGTTCACCATTAAAATGGAGAACAAAACCGTTTTATTGGGTTGCCCAAGCCATGGTATCAATATTGGACGTACCAATCCACCCGTTGATCACTCCTCACCATGAATCCTCCCATTTAATATTTTATATATATATATATATACACACTACCTCCCCAACCTACGGTTGAACACTAACGAAACCTATAAATACATTAATACTGCCATTACAATAAAATATATATAAATATATAAACGTATATGTATATATATGAATATATACGCTTATGTATTTTATTGTAATGGCAGTATTAATGTATTTTCAAAAAAAAATTCCGGTTTTTTACATTCTAATATTCATTTCACTTTTTTACTTTCTATGACGCTTTTAGAGGAAGTATTCTAAAAGTGTCAAGTTTTCTAGATCAAGTTTTCACCGGAAATATATGTTTCGAAGGCCCCTGAGTGGTTTTGGCACAAACATGTGGTTTTGTGAAAATGGTCGCTTTTATTTAAAACAAAAAAACATTCTCAGGGACGCAATCCGGTTACTCGATTTCCATCATTTCGCCAGAACATATGTGTAGACGATGTGCGAAGTTTAAAGATATTCTTTCTTGAAAATTGAAAAAAAAAAAATGAGAAAAGAAGAAATCAGTGAACTGCTGGACTGATTTTTATTGAAATATTTTTCAAAATTCTTCAAATCAGACTGTCCTTTCAGTTTTCTTAATCATATGCTCTCAGATATAGATTATTTGCTACATTTACATTCTCAGGAATCTCAGACATTTATTTTTGCCGGAGACTATATTCACAATAGAAAATTTGACACGATTGCAATACTTCCTATTATAGTGGTAAGTGGAAGTAAGAGAACTTGAATTAAAAAAGCCTGTGTTCTAGGAGATAAGTTAGAGTAGCGGTGGTGAGCTTGTTAGTGTAATGTGCTTTAGCAGAATGAACTTTCTCAAGTTCTCTACCATGTTAAAGAGATTGTCAAGTTCAAGGGAGATAATGCCGGGCCCACTTAACGCGCTTATTTCTTAAAATAATAAAATTCTCTCAAGGACAAAGTTATAATTGTTTTTCCTGTTTTGTTTTTTTATTGAATCTTTTTTAGTGAAAATTGAAAAAACAATACAAAGGAAATTTATTCTCTTACTTTGTAATAGGAGAGTAAACAGTCGGAGATACATGAGTTTTATGAGAAACTGGAATATTATAAATGTGTTGTGCTAATTTCTGCCAACTACTACAAGAATCACTATTGGAATGCACATACGTCATTATCAGCGTAATTCGTAATAATTACTATCAAATCTTCTGTTAGGGGGTACGATGTTAAATTTCAAAGATAGGAATGATTATTATAATAGAGCGTATTCTTTGCACTTGAATTGTATCAAGAGAAACAGAACTTTCTGAAATAATACCTCGAAACTGTTACTCAAAAAGCAAGTGTAATTACAGCCAGCTAAATTAGTACTGAACATCTTTGAAAAGTTACTGAACTAATAAAACGAAATTTAGGAGGACGACAAATGTTTTCTTCATCTCTGTTCAGTTAATCCTTAAATTAAATACACTGCCTCCACGTGTTGGTTCTAGCGGCTCACCTATTTCTTTCCTACTTCCCTATTCAAATGAAGTAGGGAAGTAGGAATGTAAAGTGGAAATCCACCCGAATGGACTGGCCCTAAAAGCTTTGCACTGGTAGTCTTTTTTTATTGATTTCCCTAGCGGGCCTCATCAGAAATCTGGCGATATTATAACCATTGAGCAGCAAGAGAGAAATAATCCATCAAGATTACAGTCCCGCTTTATGGTATTAATCTATTTATCTTCGTCCTTGAGTTGGAAATGTCAAACACAATATCTTATTTTCTTTCTTTTCCCTAAAGGAGACTATTGTATCTTGATGCCAGAGTACTCACTGATGTCTGCAGATCTGTTCTTTTTACGACATTGTTTGTGTCATGTTTGCAGAATGTTTACCTCTTATTTAGGCAATAGTTGTACAACATAATAAACGTAAAATATATTCAATGCACACTGAATCCTCTAAACAGAGCAAAGAATTTGCTAACAAGTCTAACTGTCTCGGTTGTCCTTAGCTTTCTTATTCCCAAGCTGATGGGAATAATAAGGATCACCTAGCAGCAGTTCCACGATTTTTAAGTAAAACGATTTTAAAAAATCTGATGTTTTTTATTTTTGTGCCGAACTAGGGAATGGAAGATACCGCAGGCTTCGGGAATCTCATCTGCTGCTCTACTTGTGCCACTCCCTCACTCCCTTGTGTGTGTAACGGGGTTGATCAAATAAAGAAAACCAAATTTATGACTTACTGAAACAATTGATTTTCTGGAAGGGGACCGCGCCAGTGCTAGAACCGACTTTTCGCTCATATTGTAATGAGCTTCTTCAGGGTCGCTACACCTTGAAAACTAATGTAGGCCATTAGCTTTCAAAGTGTAGCGACCCTGAAGAAGCTTTTTGCAATATGGGCTAAACATTGGTGTTTTTCTTGAAAATGGCCGCGGTAACCTAAACATCATATTACGAACTTATGACATAACGAGTATAACTTGCCACCTCTTCACTATTTCTATGATTATTTTAAAGACAGGAGTAGGGATATATGAATTACAATAATATAAATGAATTACAATAATATAAATGAATTATAATAATATAAATATGACAAAGTTATATTGGTTATGTAACAACTTTAAAAAACAAAATTATTGGAATAACTTGTTTTTATGGTATATAGTAAAATATATAGGTACATTGTACTGAATATATTATGAAATGTATATATCTAACTGGAATACAGTAGAGATATATTGCTGCACACTGAAATATCGTTCTTATTACTGTATAACGACAGTGCCAGGCGACTGAAATTGTACTAAAGGTTTAATTAATATTTCGAATTTAGGCAGTTGTTTACGAAAATGATTTTCAATGACATTGTTTAACATATTTTTAGCAGCATTGCCGTTTGCCACAAAATTTAATATCTTCTGCTCAATCCAGTGTAAGAAACCTTTGCCTTGCAATGCCATATTCACATTCTTATATACATCCAATGAGACATGTTTAAGGGTGACAACACTGTTGAAGTTACCCTCTGCATCTGGATGGCCAATTTCCAAAACGAATTCGACGCTCAAGGAATTCTGTCCAATTTGTCCATGTAACGGTCCACGTGGAATCATAAACCAGTCGATTGTACATGTGTCAAAGGTAAATTCCAAATTGTCCAATCCCATTGCTGTTTTTATTATTATCTTATCAGATTGGTCCATTGTCAGAGTGACGTTTTGTGTCCTGTGAACAAATAACAACATTTTAAAAAGGACCAAAAATTTAATAGATAAACAAAAATACTTGTGGGCCATAATAAGATTAACAAAAAAAAAAAAAAAATCTGGTGTGAACGTATTTCCCTTATCGCCATCATTACAATTCTAATTGATAGACCTTCTTTAAACTTGGAATTTTGAACATAAGTAGAAAGGGGTTTTACATTTGGTTTTTAGGAATGTGACATACATTTTTTACCTGAATGTAACTACTTTGCATGACGGTGCTCTCTTTGCATTTTAAAGTTGAGCCAGGAAAAATGTTTAGGCTTATATCCAGTTCTTTAAGCACATATGTTCGTGGGAAAGCTGAAAAGTTCTCGGCCAAATAGTGAAAATGAGTTTCTTTTTATTTTAAAATTGCATTTATTTCTCAATATAGTCTCCCTATAGTTCAATATACTTTGCCAACGTTTCTGCAATAACTGGATTCTGTCCCTGAAGTGCGAATCTGGAAGGTCTTCAACATATCCATTTACCGCTCTATCACCTCTTTATTTGACACAAAACGTTTTCTAGCCACATATACCTGAATAGTTGAAAGTCATAGCGAGTCAAATCTGGCGAATAGGGAGGATGTTTCAACAATTCATACTTCTAATTCCTCAATTTTCCCATTGCCAAATCGCCATTGTGGGGGGGTGCATTGTCCTGATGAAAGAGGATTTTGTTCTTTTGGAAACCAGGCCTTTTCTCTCTAATTTTTTCATCTAGCTGGTCAAGAAAATGTGCGTAGTATTCCCCATTAATTGTTTGACCCTTTGGCAGGTAGTCAATTAAAAGAATCCCTTTGGAATCCCAAAACATTAGCCACAACCTTTCCAGCCGATGCAGTTTTCTTTGCTTTCTTTGGTACAGAGCCACCGGCTTTCACCCTCTGCTTAGATGTTGTTTTGACTCAGGTGTAAAGTGGTGAACCCACGTTTCATCCATCGTAACAAATCGACTCAGAAAATTGGTTGGATTCTTTTTAAAACGGCTTAAACATTGCTGGGAAACTCAAATCCTCATTTGTTTGTGATCAGCATTTAACAAATGAGTCCTTCGTGTAAAATGTGCCGTACCCTTTCTTCTAAGATGCATACAGCCTTAGCTATCTCATACAACTTTAATCGTCGATCATCTAGAACCATATTGTGAATCTTCTCGATATTCTTTTGGGTAGTTGTAGTTTTTTGCCGTCCTTCAAGTGGATCATCTTCAATCGATGTACGACCGCGTTTAAACTCAGCTACTCATTTTTTTATATTGATAACGAAGGTTCAGATTTCTTAAACACTTTCCCAACTTTGGATGAATTTTTGTTGGCGATAAACCATCCAAAACGAAGAATTTTTTCACGGAACAAGTATATTCATTTTGTCAAAAACATATTACATGCTTACTTTAAACAGCCGTATAAAACAAACTATTTGTCTGATCAAATTCACATTTGGTGTTTACATTGCAACAAGGTGCCAACGTAACAAAACAGTAATTTCATTTGTAGCGGTGCCAGAACTTCATTTGTAGCTAGGCCGAGAACTTTGCACCTTGCCCTAATATGTCCAGTTAGCATTCCAAGTTTAAAGAAAATCAACACTAGACAAACGCTCAAAACTTATTACACAACAAATCACAACTATGCAATTCCTTCTCGCTCCTATTTGGACATACAGACTCGAATCATACTCATACGTGACTGCCAAAAGCACAAACATTCAATTCCTACAGTCCCAAATCCTACACACCATAGTCAGTGCTCCCTTCTAGGTCTCTATCTCACCATTGACTTGACTCACAATGACTTGAAAATTCTCCTCGTCACCACTCTAGTGAAATCCCGCAACCTAAAATTCCATTCCATATTATCATCTCATTCAAATCCGCGTAACCCAATATGTACCTCTGTACTCTGTCCTGCCCATAGATCCGGCAAGGTGACTTGCACTGGTGACGCAGAAGGTGTGACCATATGAATAAAAGATGGCAGTTTCCAGATATAGTCGTAAACGCTAAGGCGTTTACGTTCACCTTAGGCCGTTGTGTCGTTCACAAAATTACTGAAAAAACTTGAGTGTGTGCACGCTAACCAAGGCGCATACTTCTATTTAATTGTTCATCTATCTTACTTGTTTCATAAGCTGCAGTTGTAAAAATCTTGAATAAAATAAAAGAAAAATCAATGAAGCCGGAGAAACTACTGAAAAAATTCCGGTTGATGACCGCAACGTTTTAGCCAGTTGTGTTGATGGTACTTAAACCGCATACCAAGTTTTGACTTCCTGCGACTTTTATTTTGGTTTTTGAGATATTCAGTTCACACAGGCATAGACAAAAAAAAACACATACTCGCACTCAAAGGATCTAAAACCCTCTATTTCCGGGTGAAAATTCATTTACGAAAATTTGTCATGCTGACAGCACTTCCGGCTATGTAGCAGTAAGAGGAAGTGAAAATTCAGTTTTTTCAATTTAAAACACCTACCGAGGATAAAAGAACAATAAACTCTATATAAATGTTTTGGTGTTTGGGTCCTTAGATATGAGGAACTTCACTTCGAGAAAAGTGTGGCGAAGGATAAAGCAAAAGTTGGTTGTTGGCAGCATTATGGGAGAGTAGAAGTTAGGGGTTGAAAGTCTATGGGGGGGAGGGCAGATATACTAGCCGAAGGCGATCTCATACCCTCAATATTTCTTAATAGAAATCTACTATATTATATTGATAGCAAGTAGTGTGAGAGAAATAGACTCTCACTTCTGATACGCCCCCTAGATCAGGTACAAATTGGGGTGGAACTTTAAGACCATTAATAAAAGCTCCTAAATAATCTTACTGAATATTTATTAAGTTTAATAATCTATTAATGAATAAATTACTGAAATTATTTTTTTCTTTAGAACGAAAAATCTTTTAAATATAAATTTTAATGGTAAATCGTCACGAACAAAATTATAATATTTTAAAAAGTATATTTACTTTCGCTCACTACTTTTAAAAGGAAATATTGTAACCGCCAAATTTGCAAAAGTGAGTTTCCCCCCGGAAGTTCTAGTTTGAGGGCCTATGAGTATGAAGGAAATGTTTTTAGCGACAAGTGTGCTCGTATTTGAAAGGATGAAGAAAATATCTCAAAAGAGAAAAATCACAGAAAGTTTAAACTTGGCAGTTTTTTTTAAATTTGTGCGTGGTTACAAAGCTACCGGGGGGGGG
>JAAEAF010012263.1:0-17566 GCA_011037195.1 Triatoma infestans | reverse complement strand
AGGTGCTTCCGCCTCCATCCACAACACCTAATTTGATAGTTGGAGTTATGCCAGCCTAAAAAACCAAATTTGTCTATTGATTTAAAATAGTTGGAATGTAATGGAAGCTCTTTGCATTATTAAACAAACTTCAAGAAAATATAGTGCCTGTGGAATATTTACTGGGAATGATTCCACTTGCTAAAGATTGGGATTCAGGTGGACGGGGTAATGAGAATAAGTTCTTTTGAGCTGTACATTTATTTCCGTCACCACACTTAAATTACAGTGATAACCCGATTCCTTGTCTTCAGCGAGCAACGTTGTTGTTCGATGCACTGATAATAGCCTGGATAGTGATGAAGATCACATGCAAATCCTAGGTACTGGCGTCTGAAGCTATGGATGCGAGAACATGCCCCACCATCCAGCTTCTAATCAATAGAGGACCAGCTCTAAATAAAGAATAGAGCAATATTAACAAAAGAAAATACACCTTTATGAATCACTACCAAAAAATAATGTATCAAAGTGCCACAATGTCTTGTGATAAGTAACAGCTCCAATTAAGGATCATATATGGTGGAATTATACACCTTGAAATAGGTTCTAGTAAAAGCTAATGTAGCACATGCAAAAAGTTTAGTTAACTAAAAGAAATACCTAGGTGTGAAGATTCCCAGGGCACGAGAAGTGTGATAAAAGTGCTATATCTGACTGGCCAAGGTCAAGTAAGGCTGCTTTATTCAGCTACTAAATTAAACTAGTACTAGTTCCTTAAATAGGTTAATCTCAAACAGTAAATAGTGATTTACACTGCTCTTGAAGTTATCAGTAATGCGAATTGGATCGTCCAATTGAGTGGATTATTGCAGTAAGGTTTGTAATCTTGTAAATTATTTGGATAATCAGTAAATTATTATTAGAATGTTTGTGCGAAGCAGGAAGCACGATGTTTTGTTGAATAAGTTTAGATCGGCTGTATGGAAGTCTTGGGTATTCGTTTTTTGATAATTGATTAATAATCGCTCTAACTGAATCGAGGGTTCATTTCTTTCTTTTGAGTCGATAAGAAAAAAAAAACGAAATCTATCTTTACGATATACAGCATTTCTCATATATACAGCCTTGAATTAGGAACAACAGAAACAGCAGGATGTCTGATTACTGTAACTTACAGGAAGGGAAGTAACACAGTAATGGCAAATTGAACTTTTGGATATTTCATATTTTAGTTATGCGTTTAATAACAAGTCGGATAATTTTTAAAATTATTATTTACGCTTTTAAGACTTTTCAAAATTCCTAGATTATGATCTTATTTACTTATTATCAGTTTAATTCAAATTAATTAAATTTGCATGATTTGTCTAGTGAATAATTTGTGGAACGGTTTTCGTTGGAATTAATTACAGAATTTCTAAAGGGGAATGAATTAAATTGTACAGAAGAGGTATGGATGATTATGTGAAAGCAAGTTTGATAAAAATTTGGGATAACTTACAAGTTGATATATAATTTTAGATATAGCTATAAATCCTATGGTTATATTGACTGTAGATTGTTAGGAGTGCTTTGAAATGTAGAGGCTATTGCTCCAATAAATTCTGCTTCCAATCTGTCTAGAACTTGATCTGTAGATCGGGTACTCTGATCAACATCATTGCTTATAGGATTCCTATGTTTTAAAGAGGTAAAAAATTCAGCGGTGAAAGCTTGTTACAGAATCATTCTTACAATATTAAAAATTAATGGTTTAACTGATGGGTTTATTGAATATGGTTTTTGACAATTATGTTGTGACTCATAGATGGAAGTATTGCCGCTATGACCTGACTTAAGACCGGAGATCAATGGTAAATGGATCACTCCAATGAAAGCTGAGGTTTTAGTGGACTGGGGATTTTTAACTTCCTAGGTTTTTTAAGTCATTCCCAGGGAGGCGCGATAACATAAAATTTGGTTCCAGACACAGGGGAAGCTACTTTTTTCTGGCATTCATTTTGTCTGAAATCCGCTTGACGTTGGCACCTCTATTCCTTTCTTTAGTCTCAATCTTGCTCATCTTGATCTCAAACTAGCTTCCAATTAAGGAAATCGCTTCATGTGCAGGAACTATAACTATAGTTGAGCCTATTATTAGACGAGAATGAGTTATAATATTATTCCAATAATTTACAGTATCAATTGCTTATAATATTACAGTTCAAAATTTGTTTTGATATTTGAAAAGCTTAAATCTGTTAGTATAAATTCATTATAATAATTTGTGAATATTTTCATAATATAAATGTATTTTTATTTATGTAGTAAGTTTAACCAATAATGTTTAATTACCGGTACAGAGAACATTTTTTTCGATCTAACATTTTCAATTGTTGACACAGACTACAATAACTATGCTTTAGTGTATAGATATTCCACATATAACTCGTTGAATCTTAATTATGGTAACAATTTTTTTTTAATAGTGTTTCAAGGCTATGTTAAAAATTCATTTTTTAATATTATCTCTTAATCAAATTATGCTTTGAGATAGAAACATTGCAAAATTTATTCAAATCACAATTTAAGGAGTTAGGTGTTTTAATTTTCTATTCGTGTCAGGGCGCAGTCGGTATTGACCCAGCAACTGTAAAGTAACTGGGGAGTTACATTTGGTAGGGAACCTTGGTAGCAAAGGCCAGAACTAAACGGCGGTGGGAATCGCGGTGTGCTCGCCACAACCCTCTTGGTCCCTTCATGATTTGTTTCGCCAAAAGGAATTGCTTCAATTAAAAAATTTCTATCAACTAGACACCAAATTGATTAAATGAAACAATAATTTAATTATTTTGGACCCTATATCCTAAATATATTCAAAAAAATTTGTTGCAACTTCCAAAATATAAAATTTAAATTTATTTGTTTACAATAGTGGAAAAAATAATAATTCATAGTAATTAAATTGTTCAATACCGCGGATAATGCTGAATTTAATAAGATTTAAAAGTAATAAGTATTCCGTTTAAAAAATTTTAGAGTTCAATTATTAAGCCTTTCTCTTAACGACATATATGCCTTCTTCCTATCTGAGGAGAAATATATGTGAACAATTTTCCAAATCTAGCTTCATCTAAGCAATATGGAGAAATTACAAGACAAGCAGCGCATCTCTTTTACTTACTTTAAATAAATAATAAACATTACCCATTTTCATTAGAAAATCGAATGGATAATTTGTCACAAGTTTGGTTTATTTCATCTAAAAAAAAAAATTCTCATCCCACGCCATATGAAAAAGAATTTCATTAAAGTTTATCAAATACTTGGTATGAGGTAGTAAAAACCAATCTGACTATACTGCAAGAGATATCATGGAAGGTAGCCTGATAGCAAAACGGTTTGAACCAGACCAACATTGAAATAGAAGGAATAAGTTCGAGTGACGTTGATCAGGATAGGGCTGGGACTGGACTGTATGGAGAGACTTAGCTCGGGACAGAAATCTATGATGAAACTGAACAGAAGGAAAGGGAGGGCGTAGAAGAAAAGAGGAGAGACTTGGAATAAAGGTCGCTTATTCCGGGGCAGAGTTATAGTCTAAGATATGCAAAAATGAAGAAACTCTTAAAATAATAATAGCTGAATTCGAAGGATAGTGAAAAAATTGGATGGAAAATATATATAATCCGAACTGTACAGAAAAAAAGAGAGGCACTGAAGGGGAAAGGTCTGGATTGAAGGAAAGACAGATTACTTTATTCCAAATTTCACAGAATATAAAGCGTTGAATTGAGGATTGTATTGGTAGGAAAGACATGACCCCTCCCTAAAGAAAATATTCTTAAAATGCTAATGTAAAAGAAGTCAGTCTTTCCTCAAAAATCTCCCATTTATTTTTTATTATATTATATATACATAATAGTGAATTAAGTTTTTTGCTCTTATCTGCCCGATCAATATCCAGCTGAAGCAAACTGCATCAGTCGTCAGCGCAGCCTTTTTACACTGGACCGCGCGAACTTGATTGGCCAAAGTCAGGGCGTAGGAGAAAATATATATATATATATATATGCAATATGTTTTTGTCAATACCTCAAAGATAGTAACTGTCATCACTTAACACCTAGCAAATCAGTATGACTTAGCAGGGGTCATCACTTAACAACTGGCAAATGGCGTAAAGGTTTGGTATAAATTACAAAAACTCTTCATATCTTAAAAAATCTTCATTATATTCTGTAAAAACTTCTGTACAAATTGAATAAGCAAATTTTTATGATTTTAATGATGGATATCTCATATTAATCTCTCATATTTTGTTATTATGTTATTATTACGTTTATGTTATGTTGATTCTGAATATTTATTTTTGAGGTTAGAGTTTTTTTTTTTAAGGTAATCTTGTGTTACTACAGCGAAATAAAAACGCCGATGGTTCTAAAGCTTCATCAAGTTTAAAGAGTCGAAATTTATCTTTAAACCAATTCACAAAAACTACTGGATGTTGAATACCTCCAGCTAAATTGAAAGAAAGTAAAAAAGAAAAAATATAAAGATGGATATTGTTATTAATAAATTGCCATCAATAAAAAAAACTTTATTGCAACTCTTCTCATGTTTAGGTTCACAAATTTTTCTACAAAGTTGGAATTGTTATAAATGTTTAAATGCCGTTAAAATTCGAAAGTAATTGAAATGATTATTATTAAAAAATTGGCTGTTTACAGCAAACAGTAACGTTGCAAATCCACAGAATACCCTAAAATCAACTTCACAGATAGTTCAATTGAAAATTGACTAGTTTGTATATAAAATTTAAAGATAAAAAAAAATCTGGCATGAAACTCTACCACGAATTTGTCTTGCACTAATTAATACAATTTAAATCAGCAATTTTCTTTATAATTTCTACTTTACAATATTCAGTTGGGCAAAAAATGTTGGTGAATTTTTCAATAGCATAACTAAGCGGCCTTATGTGAAGCGCTCTAGGTCAAAACCAACAAAGTATATGGAAATTTAAATTTAAACTGACCGATCTCCAATAATCCTCCTATAAAATTCATTTTTTTAGAAAAATGTTTCAAATGAAGATGGCACATTTCTATATAGGCAGCAAGGATTCCAAATTATATATATATATTAGAGAAAATCGTAATAACTGTTCCTCACTAAAATCCAAAAAACCCAATATATTCCTGTTATCGATTCTCTTCAAATTTGGTAATCTATCAATACTTCTAATGTATATTAATATCATGTTGGAGATCATACTATATATTATACTGAACTGGAACTTTAGAGAAAAGCATCACGCTACCTGTTCACCCAGAACTTCTAACCAAATCAAATTTCCACGAAAAATGTCTCTAAGTGATAAGCATTTATGTATGTAAATAGTATTATTTATTTAAACGTTTGCAGTACAAGGACATAAACAAAATTTTCAATAAAGCGTCATAACTTGTTCTAAAACCGTTAGCGAGCTCCGTAAAAACCTTACATTACAACAAACGTGCTTTAAATGACGGAAGTTATAATTAAATTATACAAGAAAACCACCATGATAGTTTACAAATTAATATTACAAAAAATATAAGTGCATGATAATTACTTTGTACTACCAAAGTAAATTTTATATATATATATGATTCGTCAAAATTTACTGATAATTAATTTTCTGTAAGCAAGTGCGTGTCGCACAAATATACTGAGCGCAATATTAATACCAATTAGTAGTTCTATAGACGGTACAGAGGTTAAGACTCGAAAGAAGAAATGTGCAAACTAATTTCTGCCAGTGTGTGGGACACACCGTCATCAAATTATGTGGGTCCCCTGCATTTGTTAGATTACACAGCGGACAAAAGAGGGCACTGTTAGCCTACCATGGATTATAACTTAACTTAAGCATCCGGGATCTAACTTTTATAATACATTTAATATTTTGAAAATATTGATTATAAAAATAAAGATTAGTTGACGAGAAATTTAAAAAAGGATAAACTGGATGCATAGAACTATTTTTAGCCATCTCCAATGGCTCCATATTTTCATTATCCGCCAAGGGAAGCGTCACTTTAACATCAACTTTGTCTTCTTTGCCAGCCATTACTATGTATTACTAACTTGTGGCACTTTATCTCGCCACAGTGTGTGTGGCGTTATCAGTTTTTTATGCGTTTTGTCCCCGGAAATATCATTTTTTGTGGCCTAGCAGCTACTGCAGTTGTACAATCTTAAGTCGATTCTATCTCTGTTCTGTGGAATCGTCTTTTCACCACGTTGGGCTGTTTGAATACTTCAACCTGTTTTCAGCTAATTTATTCTTGCAAACACACATATTACTACAAATCATACGTACCAAGCTTGGTACTGATAAAGTTTCAACTTATTGGGTAACGTAGCTGTTATTCTCTATTTTTATTAATTACTATTGTTTATTATTATATTTTCTTATCTCTTTCGAGCTACTTACCTTTACATATTCAAGTGTTACATTTTAACCATAACTCTTGCCAAGACCTTTGTGCAGAGTGATTAAATTTACTTCAATGTGACCACTAAATTTACTTGACTTACTTCAAGGCTGAAACCAGGTAATTATGCCAGGTATTTTATTATATTTCGTAAATACCTTTTATTTAATATTTTAGCCAATTTATTGGGCCTCTTTTACTTGTCTAGTGTAAAACTTTCTACTAGCTTTCAGCTAACCTCACCCCTACTCACTTATTTGGGTAATTTACTGCTTTAGTTTCTTGTAACCACTTTAAGCTGAACAGCTAAAGTTTATTTGCCAGCTAATAGCGTTTCTTCATTACAGAACTAAACACCTTTCTTATACAAGAATAGCTGTTTCTCCTGGTAAGCTGGCAAGCCCATTGCAAATGCCAAAATCTTCACATTGTTTGCTTATTGGTTGTTATATTTCTTTGTAACTCTTCATTTCTGGTTCTATTTAACAACTATTTCGTTGTATACTTCAATCCTTCAGTGTGAAGGTGTATCCGTAACTTGACCCACTATATTACCTTCAATTTTGTGAACACTTGTCTTCAGTTATAATTTATAAATATTTCGCTAATTTCTATTTAATCTTCATTATTCAGGTTAACTTTTGATTGTCCTTCGATCTGAAAATTGACACCCGCCTCATGAAAAAGGGCATGGAACTCGCTATCAGACTATAGAGTCCGTCCGTTTAGCGTGTAACTCGAGCATGCTGGTTGGCGTATTTTCTTTATGGCGACGCTACCACAATTGCTTCCAATTGGGCTATAGATAGCATCAAGCTTATTCTGCTCTAAGTTCTGTGCGGAGCGTTTGAAAATAACACTGTATTGTGGACATTGGAGATTCAAGATCTTAATAAATAGAGATTTTTTTTGTTTGTTAATTCTTGTTGGCGTCTTGATGATTTTATTACCCACCCCCAGTCTTCATTCCAGATTTCTTTACTTTTGGACGTTAACTTTTACGCCCATTGAATGTAAATCACGCAAAATTGAAAAAAAAAACTGTATAGTCGTAAAGTCAATCCTGCGCGCTAAAATGAATCATACTTAACGTTGCTATTGTTGTTCATAATTTGGTTTCTGTTCGTAAAATGCTTTTATTGTCCTCTTCTAATACAACACAAACTGAAACGTATTGAATCCACTTTAGTGTTGGAATACTACAATAATAACTCCAAGTTACAATTAACAGGTCTTGAAGTCTCTCTCTTTACAAAATAAAGACTCGTGTTCATATATATATATATATATATATATATGTATATATATATATATGTAGAGAGACAGTGAGGGAGGATTGAGAGAGAGGGTGTGAGAGAGAGAGCTCACCTTGAAAACCTATTTGATCTATGCTGTATGTGTCCTAGCTCACTCACACATTCTAAAACTAACACACACATTATACAATCTTTTGCTTTGCAATATCGCATTCAATAAGACAGTAAAATGTGTACATTACTCTCCCTAAGACCCTCTGTCGTAAATGTTTTTTCCAATAATATCATTTGTCAAAGATTATAATTCACTCTGTAAGTAAATGTTCTTGTTGCACTCTGTTCAGTTCTCTTACGAATGGTCAATAAAGATTTCTTATCCTTTAAAATCTCTATTTCCACCCAGCATCAAATAAAAGGAGCAATTGTATTAGACAATAAAATACCTTAAAAACAGATAGTACTTTAAACCGTTAGAATACCAAAAGTGCTTAGTACTATATAATGTTAGTACCATAATAATTTGCCCAAAAGTTGTATCTGTTGCATGCAGTTACTTGGAGAATAACGACCCAACCGGTTACGACAGCTCAGTAGTACTCCATGCACTTCGACAGAATAGTGCACAATACACTGAAATTACATACACTCTCTCTTTACCGACAGGAACAAACACGGTACACAATTGGTGTAATCTAAAGGAGAAGGAAAGGATTAACTCATGGTAGCGCGCTGGACTAACAACGCGAAGGTCCCGCGTTCGAATCCAGCATGCTGCTCTTAGATTTCCTCTTTCTAGGAGCCTCTACATCTCACTGTTCTTTGAGACGGGCAGTGTTGTCTGTAACTAGATAACACTGGTTTGGAGGATCTTTCAGTTCGCTGTGCAACAATCCCTTACAACAATGTAGATCTAGTACCGTGATACCATAGATCTCAGATAGAAACATAAGATAGATCTTCATGGTACATTCAATTTAGAAGGTCTAAATACGTTTTGTAAGAAATGTTGCCGACTTGGGTGTATTTGTAGTTCTTAAAGATTAGCTGCAGAACCCTTTCAAGCTGAGTCAACCAGCAAGGTAGGGTCACCCCCACCAAACCACTTTAAACTAAGTAGATTTAACAAAGTTAGAGCCAGGTCAAAAATACTTTACTATAGATGGACTGTCTGCAATCATACTCTTCAAGACCAAGTTACCCCATTAATTGCATTAATAATATGATACTTTAGACTGCTTTAGATAGATTCAGTAAATATTTCTGTGAATTGTATTGTGTATTGCCTATCTATTGTGTTTGTTAAATATATACAGACAATTGTCAGATTTCCATTTTAGCTATGGTCGGTCTGGCACTACATTATAATATTAAGAATGGAATTAAATTCATTATTTTAAAATAACAAATAATACAACTGTTTAAATATATTGATAAAGCTGTTCAGTTAGGTTATAAAATATTTACTGAATTTAAAAACAAAATATACTGCCTTCTGCTGATATAGTATAATCCGATTTCTTTGAAATGCAAAATCAAACTTTATTTGGCCTTTCTACATTAATATTTAAATTGCATTGATAAAAAATTGGAATATTTTATATATAATATACATTAAATGGATAAGTAATACAAATAAAAATGTCCTTGAACAAATGAACAAATTACATGCTGGTTTACATAAAATAAAAAGTAAAAAATATGAGAAAAATATATAGCTTGCCAATCCAAGGTCGTAGACCATCAATGGAGTGGGACAACTTGTTACAATAATTATTGCTAATAGAAAGTAGGTAATAAACAATGAAATTAAAAACGAAAATACAGTAATCAAATATTTGGCGTACAAGACAAATAGAATAGAGAAAAAGGAAAATAATATAATAAAAAAGAAAAGAATATACTCTTATTGTAAAAGAATGAATTAATTAAAAAAGAAAGTAATTGGTAAAGTGAGGACGAGGAAACAATATAAGCTAATTGTTTAAATATAGGGGCTAATATTGCGTGAATATTAGCAGATATTATTCCACATTGCTAGCAATGTGAGGACAGGTTTTGGTCATGGCTGATAGATATCTGATATCTTTCTCCTTGATTTTTTCTTCGTCTTGTTTCCTAATTGATTTGGAGATTTTGCAACCGAAACTATAGCATCTGCATATCTCAGATATGAAGGAATCTAAGGTTCTTTCCAATAGAGATAAGGTGTGTGCGGCTTATTTTGTTTGGAATGTTTTGTACGATTGCCATTTTTTTTTTTTGAAATACGTTTTAGCCAGGATTAATTTTATTATAAAAGAAGAAAAAGTCCTAAGTGAATCAGGCATGACTTGTCTTTTATCTACGGTTTACATTAAATTATAATACTTTCAAACATTATGTTTACTTCGATTAGTGTAGAGTATCCTCGTATAGACTGGATACCATAATTAGGCACCTGTAATTAGCACGTATTGAATGCCATAAATTCTGTAATAAATGGAAAATTAAAATAAACAATAATAAAACACAGCCAATATTGTTCGCTAAACGAAGGCCTACTACTGTTACCAGGGTGACGCTATTCTATACAATGGACTAGCTCTGTCCATTACTGGGGGTTCATTTATTCTAAATTAACCTTTTCTTATCATGACATCAGATAGTGCGACAAAGCTCTTGGTGCACTCTGCAACATCGTTCCGGTTATTAATAAAAATTCCTAATTAAATTTAGAAACTAAGAATCTTATTTATTTGCTGTACATTAGATGAATTCTGTCTTATGCGGTCCCAATATGGGGTAATACTTAATTGTTAACGAATAAGTTTCCCAATATGTATGTTCTTAGCGATATAAGTCACATCGATATTACGGGCAAGTATAGCATTTACAATTTAAATTATAAAAAGTATAAAACACAAGTGATTTAAGCATATTCTACTTTAATAAAGTATATTATTATTTTTTGCATTGTGTCAGGGTTTTTTTTTAATTTTATTTTTACTTTATTGTTCTTTAAGTTTTGTAATTAAGTAAAGTGTGCTGTTTAGCACTATGTGAGAGCGTATAAGTTATGTAACTTGAAACTACATATTCTTGAATAAATATTCAATTCAACTCCGAAGTTAGACATCGGCCAGTCCGGAGCACTTAATTCTATTAATATAAAATATCTGCGATCATAGACATCTGCATTTTTGGCATATCTCAAATATAATATTTACGCATAGCATAGACTTGCTCACCCTATGGTAGTCAGTTGTTAATTTAACAAGTGTAATACGTGACTAAAATATTAAGTTGAAGTAAATTTTTACAAGAATTTAATAGGTGAACTTTATTTACTCTGACGGTAGATGAAAATCCGAAACACGTCAACAACATCGTATCCCATTACAATGGGATCCGAATCAATAGTTGCTTCCAATCTAGGTCAGAGAAAGAGAATTCCATATAAAAGAAGGCGAGCTGGCTCTATAGAACGGAGTTTTAGAACGGTTATCGACACCAGTGAGCAAACATCATTCTACTACTTTCTAATACTCAACCAGTTTGTCTCTCTCTTGCTCCTTATTCTCTAATGTTTTTAACAGCGAAACGTCCCTGCAGTCTATATACTTCTATTTAATCACATACATTGTTTAGTGCAACCAGTTTATTTTCATGGGGGGTGGTGTCAGTTGCCTCCTCGTTGGTGCCCCCTGGTTAACGCGAAACAACTGACTTTTGACGCCAAAAAATAGCAGTCCAAACATTATTGCGACAATATGCATCGGCCAACACAAGGTACCGGCCAAGCTAATGGTCTTTTTCAAGACCTTGACAACGTACTGCTCAGGACAATGTTCTGGAATGCGGACGGCCTTACACAAGACAAATTTAGTGAATTTAAACAAATTGTTGCATCTAATGATATTGATATTTATGCAATTGTGGAGCTGGTGCCTCCACTAATAACGAATTATTTTTCCAACTGCCTGGTTACCAAACATATGTTCTCAAAAGGGCAAGGCAGGTCGCGTCTGGCATGTTGATAGCCGTTAAAAGTTCCATTACAGCGCGATTCAGGGTTGTAAAAGAAATGTCTGATGCTGATAAGTTGGAAGCAGCAGAACTAGAAGTCTGGAAAAATGGGATTCATAGGCGATTCTTCGTTATTTATAACCCACCTAGGAACCAACCAGAGCTGGGATGGCTGGAAGCTCAATGGGATAATAAAACCATCCTTATGGGAGATCTAAATGCACCCTCTACTTTATGGGGATACGGTGAATCGAATGTGGAGGGTCGAATCTTTGAAGACTTCGTCATGTCCAACCCTGTCCAGTTTATAGATAATGAAGAGGGTAATCCAACCTTCCTGTCTTACGGGGGAGGCACCTCTCATCCGGATGTAATTTTGGTGCACAACGCGCTTTCCTTAACCTCAACGTGCTCACTTATGCCAGGACCTACTGGGTTTGGCCATAAAATCCTCAGGGTTAACCTCTATGAACGAAAAAGTGCGACAAAAGATAAAAAGGTTCCTAAAATAATGTGGAACATAAAGAAAGCAAATTGGACTCTCTACTGCAATTTGGCAGAATCTCTTTTAACAGATGAGCTTGTTGATGAGAATGTCGATACCAGTCTCACTCGGATTAATAATGCAGTCATGACATGTACCAGACAGGCAGTACCGCGAGGTAGGGTCAGACGTTATGCTCCATTCTGGAATGATGAGCTTCAGAGATTGAAAGAATTGAGAGACGAAGCGAGGAAAGTGGCAGAAGAAACAGGCCAGCTGAAAGATAGGAAAACATTAAAGGATCTCAGCGCTACTCTGAGAAAGTGTATTATTGAAACAAAGCGCGAAATTAGTAAAACATTCCTTAGCAAATTGGACTTCCGTAAAGATGGCAAAAAAGCACATAAATTTGTTTCTACTCTGAACAACGACAAAACCTCTACGAGGAAGAAGCCGTTTGTGAAAGGTACTAAAACCCTCGTCTCAGACTATGAAATTTCTAAATACTTCTGTAGTTACTACGCAAAGGTGAGTAACTTCACTCCCCGCGAAAAAATTGGAAAATCAGACTTACAAGAACCTGATACATGCCCTTCCGAGGAAGAATTCAATATAATGTATCGCGAGTTTAACATCACCGAGCTGGCAATTGCTATTTCAGAGTCCAAATCGGGTAAAGCTCCAGGTCCGGACAAAATCCAACCGGAATTTCTGATACATTTGGGAGATGGGGTCAACTGTGCTGAAGTTCCTTAACTTGGTCTGGAAATCACATTATCCTTGCGAGTGGCGAAAAGCGGAAATAATTCCCATCCCTAAAAAGGGTAAAGAACCAAATTTCCCCGAAAACTTTCGACCAATATCATTAACTAGCGTTTTCTCAAAACTCTATGAGAGGATGATACTCCAGAGGATGCAATACATACTTGACAATCAACAACTGCTTTCTACAAAACAAGCTGGTTTCTCACGCCATCGGGGAACAATCGAGCAGGTAGCTAGACTTTTCCAAGAGATTAAGGACGGATTCCAACGCAAACTGAGCAGTCTGGCAGTCTTCATAGATTTTCGCACTGCCTTTGACAGGGTCTGGCGTAAAATTCTTCTCAAGAAATTGTTAACAATGGGTTTTAAAGGGCACTTATATAAAGCCATTTCATCATTTCTTTCACAAAGATTTGTTAGAGTGAAATATTAGGAATCCGTATCTCCGTTTAGGCAAACAAAACAAGGACTTCCCCAAGGATCGGTCATTAGCCCAACTCTTTTTAATTTATTGATCAACGATGTGGTTGCTGTCTTAGAGAACACCCCGGGAATCCAGGCCTTACTCTACGCCGATGATTTGGTGTTTTGGGCCTCTAGCAGCAATATTCATGCCCTTGAAGCGACCCTTAATGATGCCCTGAGTGCTTTAAAGAAATGGGCTGACGATAATGAGATGATGGTTAACCCTGAAAAGTCAGAATTCCAGTTATTTACCCTACTAAGCAGCACTCATTGTCACTCAATTATAACGCACATCCACTGCCGAGATCTACCTGTACCACATATCTGGGAGTCCTTCTTGATTCAAAGCTGTTGTGGACAAAACACATAAACCAGCAAAAAACTAAAGGCGAAAAAAGATTAGGCTTACTCAGGAGATTGGCTGGTACGACTTGGGGTGCTACGCAGGATGTTCTGACACAGGCGTACACATCCTATGTACGACCAGTGATTGAATATGGAGGGGAATTAACTATCACAGCCTCTGAGGCTAGTTTGAAACAAATAGAAAGGACCCAGAATCATGCGTTGAGGCTTATTACCCGTGGACCCCGTTCCACCCCTATAGCGGCAATGCAAATCCAGACTGGCGTGCTCCCGTTGTCTATAAGAAGAGAGGAAGCTGCCATTAATCTTTATGAAAGAGTGAAACGTTTGGGAATAGTTTACTGGGACGATTACAGGCCGGCCTGTCAGAGATTAAAGACACAGAAATGTTTCACCTTCAAAGCAGAGGAATTAATCACCAGGTCCTGCCTGGACTTCAAAGAAAGGCTTCACTTCCCCAAACAAACAACAAACACCTACTCTCTCCATAGAGCCAAGGGATATCTTCACCTCTTACACATGGTGCTCAAGAATGAAACAACAACATTGGAGCTGAAGGCCGCTGCTCTCGAAACGATACATACTCGTTTCCCAACACCACCCTGGAAGCACGTTTATACTGATGGCTCTGCCTAGATGCACGTGGAAATGCTGGCGCAGGTGTTTTTACTGACTTCCAGATCGCCGAACCGGTGGGACGTTTTTGTTCTAATTTTGACGGAGAAGTAAAAGCTGTTCTATTAGCACTAAAAACGCTCCAAAATGAGGCAGTAAAGAAAGCAGTTTTGTTCGTTGACTCACAAGCAGCCATTCAGGCTTTAAGCAGCCTTGTGAGTAGTGAGTCGTACGATGTTTTAGAAGCACAAATGCTTATTGGAGAACTTTTGTCCTTGGGTTGGGATATATGCCTGCAGTGGATACCCAGCCATTGTGGTATCCAGGGTAATGAAGAAGCAGACCGTCTTGCAAAAACTGGATCGCTAAAAGATCAACCGCAAGCTCCCCTGGATTACGCGACCGAAAAGACTCCTACGTCATAAATTTAACTCCGAGGCGATAGAGAGTTTTGAAAGGCAGGCAGAAGGAAAAAGGTGGAGGGTTCTGCTTGAACAGGGAGGACGAATTCCCCATAACCTCCCCAGAAACGAATTAGTTGCCTGTTTCAGACTAGCCACTGGACACGATTACCTGCAGGCTCATCTTGCCCGAATTGGAGTCGTGAACAGCCCTACCTGTGTATTGTGTGGCGTTGGGAACATGACTGGCTCTCACCTAGATGAGTGCCAAGCTCTTTTAGACATTCAACAACTGCCAATTAGGCAGACTGATAACTATAAGTATCGATCTATTTGATATTGGACTGCTCGAAGTCGAATGGCTGAACGCCAATCATGACTTGGCATTTAAAAAAAAAGTTTATTTCTTCTCATTCCTAAATTTATCTCTCTAATTCTCTCCTTCTCATATCTATCACAGTAAAGATGCATGTTATGAGCGATAAAATCCCAGAAATTAGGTTTTCTACGTTAAAATAATTTATCTAATTGGAAGCTAGCCATGTAGTAATTATTCTGACCAACTCCTTTAATTACAATTACCTCAGACTAGTGGTGCTATTTGTAACCGGCGTATTCAGAAATATTTTTTGTTAAGTCAAGAATCTAACTGTATAATAGGGGCCCTCACTAGTACTAGAATTACCCCTACTGGCTGGTAAATACAATGTCAGCAATAGCAGACATCCGCCGACGTGGATAACTGGTTTGCTGCGAACGCAGACATGCTGCACTGAATGCGTTATTCGCAAACCATTTCAGCATGTTTATAAATTTATTACATTAAATTATGATTTACTACTTACTCTGATAGTTAACCATAATTGCCCAATATACTCTATTAATAAATTACAATGTGCAAACAAAAAAGGTTTTAAAAGTTACATTTCTTTAATGGAAGGGAGTAGTTCGAACTGGTATCCGCCATGTTTACCCTGTATAACTTACATTCATCAATAATAATTATTATAAAATATTGATGTCATTGAAGAAAAATAATATTACTATTATATGAAATTAGTATAATGCAAAAAGTAGTTTAATATAATCAATTGCCAAGAGGTCCCCGCGCATAACGTGTGCTAGATAGGGCTCTGTATTGTAAGCAATTCCATACTACAAGCTGTGCAAACTAAGAATGATTGAACGGTGGAAGGGGCTACAGTATAAATTGCTGTACTCTAGAATGAAATTTAGTGAAAGTAAACTTCACTTTAACAACATGAAGACGTAAGTAATAAACTTTACAACTTATATTCGGGTTGAGTTGGGAAAGTAGTAATAAGCAAAATTTTGTAAAATCAGTTTAGGGACATTTTAATAATGACGACGTGCTGAAATATCGGAATGGTCAAACAGTAAACTCCAGCTTTGTTGATCCAAAATTCATAATTGAATTTGTAAAATCTAATCTATCGATAAAAAAATGCATTATCTTTAATAATTTATTAAAAAAATATTATGTTATGACATATAATCACAACTCAGAAGTGAACAGCTGTTTATCTACATATATAAATTGTATGGAAAATTATTGAAAATTAAAAATAAAAATTATTAGAAAATATATTAGTATTTGCAAAGGTTGCCTTTGCTTTTCTCAACAGCCATCAGCCTCTTTGACATCGACTCTACCAGTTTTTTAGTTAAAGGAGCCGGAATTGTGTTCCACTCGATTGAGATGATTGCTTTCAATTTTGTAACTGAATTTATGGTGTTTTCTAATTTTTATATAAAGATAATGCTTCAATTCAATTTAAAGTTAAGTGCTTGGTACTTCCTCTTATAGGATAGATATCTAGTTTGCTGTAACTTCTTCGTGCATTTCGTTTTTCGGTGCGGAGGAATGTAAAGTTTGTCATTGTCAAATATTGTTTGTTTGTATAGTCGAGTTGATTTGCGAACAGCTTGTTGGATTGATTCCGTTATGTGCTGTACCGCTCTGTCAACTACCCCTTGCATAATCCCTTTGATGAATCTTTTGGCTTGGGGGCACCCCTGCCTGCCCTTCCAATGATTCTTCAAAACTCTCGTTTCCCAAAGTCTAATCTGAAGGTCGCAGAATCGCTTAGTGACGGAAGGCCTGGCTCAGGGCCACAAAAAGGTGAGGTGATCCCTCCCACCTCCTATATCCGCCTTCTATTCCCGCATCTCCGGGAACCCAGAAAAGTAAATAAGCAGAGCTATATATAAGCCTTTTTCTACATTAGCTCGCCAATTTCGAACTCCTTCACGGCTTGCTCAAAGCCCTCATTGCGGCCTGATTATCAGAAAATATCCATATCTCTTTAATTTCTCCCTGCCACTCCCTATTCAAAGATGTCAATGACCTCGGACTGGAAGACAGTGGCCACACATCACGTCCAGTTCTATTCTTGCAACCATGCTCCTGTTCCTGTCAGATCAGTTTCCTTCCGTCTAGCAGCAAATAATGCCGTTATCCACCTCATTAGTTTTTTAAAGGAATTCTCCGCCAAACTACAGATGCTAACCTCATAATCCCTCTCAAATCCGCTCGTCAATTTTAGAGAGCAGAAAGTGGTTCACCTGCCAGATCTTATCTTCGTTCCCAATGTGATTTCCCCGAAAGGTTCTCACCCAATGTTCCTTACATCTCATCCTAAGGTAATCTCCTTCATTGCCTCTCCTACAACCAAATAGGAGGATTCTTCAAATTAAGTTTAATCTGAAGTATAAACTATTCTTCAGAAATAGTTTATTTGGAAA
>JAAEAF010012262.1:0-33817 GCA_011037195.1 Triatoma infestans | reverse complement strand
TGTTCTAGACCCGGTTTGTTGTTGTTTTACTTGGGGTAACTATATGGGCCCAGTAAGGCTTTGGATAGCGTATCCCTCCCCACAGACAAATAATAATAATAATATCACTTTTATTTGATACGTTTCTTTTCCCGGAAAAATTTTATATTGAAGGAGGGCGTTCTCAGAAATACATTTCATATGCTATATATATGGGATTGGTTCAACAATGTTATTGGCTCACTTTACCAGAATTCAATGTAATCACTTTTACTATCTGCCTAGATAACATATTGTTCTTCCAGCGAATGTGAGCGCGAGCTCGAGTAGCCGCATAAAAATTGGGAATAAATAAAACAAAAAATTGGCGTTTTATAATAATATAATCGTATTAATTGCAGTTAGAGAATGTTGTGTGGGTATTTCACACCAGACTTTTTTTTTCTTTACGTAATCAAGACACCTCACAATATAATAATATTCCCAGTGCAAAATCAATTTTGAAAATCAATTATTGCAATCGATTGCAATAATACTCTAGCTCTTACAACAGTAAGTACATTAAAATCAATCTGTCACATATTAAAGAAAAATCGAACCGGCAATACATCTGTGTATTGAATATAGTTTCATAATCGTATTTTTTTTTTGCAATTTTCTGCAAGAAAAGTTGCAAATCTACACAGAGAGATAAAACATTTCAACGAACAACTATGTCAAAATATATAATATATTATATTATATCAACACTAATACTTCAAAATAAAATGCAATATCATGCAAAATATGATGATAGTGAATATAAATCTGCATCCGTTAATCAACTGTATTATTAATATTAAATTCATTTGGTAATCTAGTCTCCCTTGTTCTTTGACAACACTTTGAAATAAGGTGCGTTCTAATCTTGCCTTTTAGAAGAGTGATATGTACTCCAGATGATAGAATTAATAAAAACGACTTGTCATTGGGGGTAGGGAAGTTGGCAAGTTAGTAAATGTTTAGTCATCAGTATGAAGAAGGAATGATGACGTAAAGAAACGGAAGAAGGCTGTGTTTCACATTTTTACATAAATAAATAAAATAATCTAGTGTGAAACAATCACACGACTTTTACTTCTCACTCCAATTAATTTTCTTAAATATTGCAAATGTATGTAGAGATGTCTCCTTAAACCACAATGTACAGTAAGAGATACAACCAGTTACCTGAGAGCGTTCCGTGAAAAACACAGCAACGTCTCATTAATGACCTTGTCCGTACACCCCGATGAGCATTTTGGACTGCCGAAAACCAACTGAGCTCATCCATAAGGATGAATGCCGTGAAGCTGTCCATAGCTGGAAGCCTGACAGAGTTGTGCCAGAAGACACGCCAAAGCAGGCTCGGGACCAATGAAAGGGAGAGAGGCGCCTAATTTGGCAAACCCATCCACCTCCTCATTCCCAAAAATTCCCATGTGGACTTTTACCTAGACGAGAAGCACATCCTTCAGAGAAGAAAGCTTTTCCAGTCTTTTAGAACATTCTAACACCAACCTGGAAGTGAAGACGCATGAACTCCGCGCCTTCAGCGCAGCTTGGCTGTCCGAGCAGATACAAACACCTTTTAAGTTACTGTTAAGTACCCTCTCATCCAAGACACAACAAAGAATAGCATAAACCTCAGTCAGGATGACTGATCCATTTACCAAGAGATACTGCCAAAGATATCCGGTCTCAAAATAGACCGTAGCTCCAGACCTACCATTCCATTCTGGAACCGTCCGTGCAACACCGGAAGCAATTATCAGGTATCACACCAGACAGACCCAATCTTGACCAATCTTCCCTAGAAGCTAACCTGACACTGTAAGAATGCTCGAAATAAAAGTCTTCAACATTCTATCAGAAAGAAAACCTATAACAGGAACCTTCAAAAGCATCTCGCGAAGAATGGTAGAATGACCATATCGCTTACCCTGCCAAAAATCTGCCTATTTAATTCTATTACATGCTTTCATTGCCACAGTTTTCACAAAGAACGGTGGAATTCCCAATAAAGTCTTCATTGCAGGTGTTGGCGTGGTCCGCATCGCACCGGTCACCGCCAGACAAGCCAAGTGTTGAACATCCTCAAGCAGCAGTCTAGCGGATCTTATCTCAATGCGACGCCACCACACTACAGCCACTATAACAACCTAGGTTTAATAACCATACCATAAATCCAAAACATCATCTTGGGAGTAATCCCCCAATTTTTACTTACGATTCTTCGACATTACCAAAAGGAAATAACTGCCTTTAGATGCTGTGTCTTAACATGTTCCGACCAATTTAATTTACTTCCAAGAACCACTCCAAAAAACTTCACCGATTTGCAATTCTGAACAGAATTTCCTAATAACCTAGGAGGTTTTAATCCTAAGATCTTCCTCCTATGCCGCCCCTTAAGAATATATATATATATTTTTTAACACAAGCTGAAGCAGCACCCTGCTCGCGTGCTAATGTTATTCTGTTCAGAGAAGTATATGCATGTTTAAACAATTTCAAGCATCATCCTTTACAAATTCTGCGTTAATTTTTCTACAGTAGTGTAAGGATTTTTAGCTTGCAGATATAATATAAATAAGCTGCGCATTATAAATTTTTAGCGAACGAAAAAATAGATATATGAAATTTTCTGTTAATTGAATATTTAACACATCAATATTTTTCTCGCACTTACAGCCAAAATGGCGCCCCGGTGCCACTACATAATTAAGAAGGAGCAACAACAAAATTCCAAGTTTGAATAAAATTTATCAGTTTTATAACTGATATCAATTGCTGCAAGAGAAAGCCGAGTGAGTGATTCACACCAGAATTTTTGTATGTAGAATTCGAATCAAAGGTACTCCGCCATCAGGTTCCTAAAGATAAGTCAAAATGTACTTGGACCAAAATGAGCTTCTTGGAAATTATATTAAATAAAAATATTTTTTTTCAAAATTATAATTTTTACCAGCCGTCTTCAATGTTATACCAATGGAAGCATCTAAACTTTAGAATCCAAACTTAGAATCTAAACTTTATAAAATGATGTTTTTTGAGGAAAGCTTAATCCCACCCTCCCTCAAAATGCCCCTTAAATGAATTTTCTCGGAAAAAGTTTCTCAGACACAAGTGATAGGTATTACGAATTTATAGGTATATACGAAATTTAATGAAACCCATCGGTGTTTTTATACAGAAAATCGCAAAAACTGAAAAAAAAAAACTGTTCAGTAAAAACACACTACCGGTAGTTTGAATTTTTTTTCCAAACTAGGACTTTTGGCAACATATTTAATTCTAATTAATATTATATGGATGATAGAATTGTGTAGTAAATTAAAATAGCCCTTTTGTGGAAAACATAAACCCGCCCCTCCTCAAAACCACCTCAAAAAAATCAATTTTCCTGTAGAAATGTCTGTAATAAAGCTGTTACACGCTGAATGATGTTAATAAAGATTCTCGACCGATCTAATAACAACTAAAGGAGATCTCGAGGAGCGGTCAATAAAATGTACACTTTTTTTTTAAATCATTTCCAACGTTTCGACAAATTTATTGTCTTCTTCAGGGATCTGTACAACAATCAAACAAAAAGGAATAATAATAATAATAATCATAATCTTAATGTAGATAATAATAATAATAATAATAATAATAATAATAATAATAAAGAAAAATAGTTTGGGAAAGTTATTAAATACCAGAAAACAAAAACAAAAAAATTAAATTACTTACAAAATTAAAAAAAAATGTTAATGGTGGTAGATATAATTTCCATAAAACAAACTAAACATAATATATGTACTAAACAGAGAGAGTTGCTAACTATATGAGCTACATCATCAGAAATGAAGGTATGTGGTAGATGAAGAGGTTATTAAAAGGTAGTATTAGGGAGTGGGGGATGGAAAGGAAAAACCAAGTCTCATGAAGGATAGAAATTTCCAGGACGGGGGTTTAGGATACTGTTGTAGATGATTGATAAGTTGTTTGTGTCCGCCCTATAATTGATTGAAGTTCTGTGTTTTTTAATGTTTATCATTTCTAAAATGTTTCTTTTTTTCCTGTTGGTGTTGGTCGCAAGAATTGTAGGATTGTCATACTCAAAGTGGTTAGGTTCAATATGATGTCTTGTGAGGGCGGTAGTCGTGTCGTTGTATTTTTTAACTTTGCAATCGTATTCGTGGTGGTATAGTCTTTTTTTTTAAATACTGTGAAGTCTGTCCAATGTATGTGGCTGGGCATTGTTTGCAGTCAATTTTGTAAATTAAATCTGAACGTTGATAATAGGAATCGAATTTTTAAGTCTAGTAAACATCTTTTGACAAGTATTGGAACCCGCTGAATGTTTAGTTGATATATTAAAGTTTAAAGAAAATCGTTGGAGTTGTTTTCCAGAAAATCTCAAAAAAACTAAAAAAAATTAAAATAAAATATACATTCAGTAAATTGGTACTTCCGGTTGACCGATTTTGACTAAAAACCTTATTGTCTGGATGTGGAACCTAAACTAAATATCAAGCTTGAACTTTCTGCAATTTTTGCTTTTTCTAGTTATGCTGGAACAAACACAAAGACAAACAAAAAAAAAAAAATTCGGACTCATGGAACCTCAAAACGTATATTTCGGTGAAAACTTGATATAAAAAATTTGACACTATCATAATACTTGCTTTATACCAGGATACTTTCTCTTAAGAAAGTAAAAACAAAAAGAGATCGTTAAATGCCTAAAAAAAAAAAAAAATTATCAATTTTGACACTTTAATAGCTAATTAAAGTAGAAAATTGCAAATAATTAATTCAGGCAGGTTTTTTTTTTTATAACCATAAAATCTACTGGATATAATTTTTATTTTTGCAATTAAATAGCTGTGAGACAAGTGTAAGAATGCTGGAAAGAAAGCCTGGTTCCGTACGATAGCTATTCTCTAATTGGTTGGCTAGTTAACAACGGCGACATGATCTGGATTGTTGCCTCTATTAAGGAGTGGGCGTTATAATACCTTCACTAAAAGGAAATAAAAAGAAGTTTAAACTATTTTTTTTTGCCCATTCCACTATTTTCTTTCAAGAAGTAGGAGAAGAAGAAGAAGAAATACGATAGAATGAGCGAATGAAGACAAAGGAAAAAAGAAATCAACAAATTCACTCTTTATAAGTAAAAATCGAAACGTGATTGTATTTAATTTGATGTAACAAACGATCAGTAAATAGAAAAGAATAGAGTACATTTTAAAAAGGACTGTATTTTTATTATCGGCCGACAAACAACACTCACTAGTGCAATCTATAGTGTTGTAGAGCCAACTTTCTTGTTTTTTTTTTTTTTTTTATTGTTACAAAACCAATATGTTACCGTAAAAAGGAGCATGTTTTCTACAACCATTGTGATTGAAGGAAGATTTTTCACACCATCTTAGAAAAAAAGGGAAAAACAATTAGCGATGGAAATGATTGGTTGTTACTTTCTGTTGAAGGGAAAAATTTGTATTAAAAATAGGAGAGCTAATTTATCACCTGATTTACAACCCAAGATAAACCTAACATAAAAGTGTTATCTTAATATTGATCAAGTTAGCTGTGGAATAAAGAACGATTGTTACGATTAAAATTGTGACATGAATTTTTTATTAGGTATATTTAAAAAAAATTGTATTTCATAAAAATTTATTAACAATTGGAATTGTAAAAAAAAAAAAAAAAATCTGTTGTGAAAACACGCACACGATTTGCAAAGATTTGTGAGGCAGTTCCTATATGTGACAAAATCACGGATTTAGGAGATCCTCCCCCCCAAAATCAATTTTTCCGGCAAAATGCATAAAATAAAAGTGTTGGATTAGATAGATCTATATCTGAGTAGTGAGCTAACCAAGTTTAAAAAAAACGTGTGAAACACTCACACAACTTTCTCTTACTGCTGTAAGTCCAATTAGATATAATAATGACAACTTTTCTTTAAACAACAAAATATACTTATTTATACGTGACAGCCTGACTTATTTATAGGGGCCTGACAGCGGATATCCCGTGCGGCTTTTGTCAGGAAAAAAAGAAAAACAGCACTGCATTACTGTCTCAGTGTGAGGGGCTTTTGTGGCTAGGATTTCTCCTCTTTTGGGAGTAGGCACTGACATCTCAAACTTTATACCCTAGGATCTCTCTCCAGACTTCTAAGTCTATGTAAACAGACAGGACTGGAGATGGCACTGCAACCTGTGGGTGCCACGAAAGCTCTATAGGGATCACGTTGATATAAACTTAATACCCAACCCATATAGAATCTAATTAAATATAAATATAGAGTTAATAGATGGACAAGGACGTACCTACCCAGGTAGATATAAAAGTGATTGAAGAGAGCGCCGATAATATTGTAATTTAACCCCCCCCGCCAAAAAAAAAATTTCCAGGTAAATGTTCCAAATAAAAGTGATAGGTTTATATCTGAGTAGTTAGTATTCCAAATTGAAAAGCAATCCTTATAATCGTTGAACAGAAAGGAAATAAAGTACAGGATATGTGGAGCCACAGAATTTTTTCCTTTGTTGCTGTATGACTGCGATGTCGCCAATATTGGTCACCTAGAACAACCTAAACGTTATAGCAGTTTTCGCGGAAAATAGCAATAAACTGAAAAAACTATTCTTAAATTTACACTACCGATTATCCTCAAATCGATTATTCCCCAAAGTTGGAATTCTATTAATATTTGTAATGTGTATTAATATTATTTAGGTGGTAAAGCCGTACATTGTACTGAAGTAGTGTTTTAGAGGAAAACATGAAGTTACTGTTCCCTAACCCCGCCCCGGAGAAAATCAATTTTCCCGCGAAAATATTTCAAATAAAATGTATTATAGTGATAGATATGTTTGTAGATAGTATGGGAAGTTTGAAGAAACCGTTAGAGACTTTTCCGAGAGAATCGTAGAAAAATTGAAGAAAAAAATGTTTGTAAAGTCACATTTCCGGTTGATGGATTTTGTCCGAAACGTCCGGGTCCTAAACGGAATACCAAGTTTGAGCTTGTTGAGAATTTTCTTTTTCGAGGTATTTTGTTCACAGGCACACACATTTCGTAAAAACGACATTTTCTACAGATTCAGGGAACCTCAACATTTTTATTTCCGGTGAACATTCAATTTACGATAATTTGAGACGATCGCAATAATTCCTTTTACTAGCAATAAGCGGAAGTAAAAATAGAAAAACTAGCATAAATTTTTCGTTCATTTTGTATCCGGATTTTCAAGTGCAGAAATAAAGTAGGCTTAAAACAATATATTTGCCGAGTTAATTAAAAAATAACAAAAATGTATTAATAAGAGAATTTCGTGTCATTATTTGAATTATATTATATTATAGCAAACCATTGTTTTCCCACAAAGTCAAAATTAATGAAGAAAATGTTACAAATTTAGAGACTGTATTAGATAAAATCCATAGATTATATACAGGGTGTCTCAAAATAATGAATACATA
This sequence comes from Triatoma infestans, assembly GCA_011037195.1. Lineage (NCBI taxonomy): Eukaryota > Metazoa > Arthropoda > Insecta > Hemiptera > Reduviidae > Triatoma > Triatoma infestans. Next base: position 26,329 of record JAAEAF010012262.1, on the reverse strand, counting down.
TAATAAATAGTAAAGAATATCTCTTTAATTAAAGCACATAGATATATAATTATTGCGGTGTCTCGTACCTTAAGGCGTTAAATGTTCTAATTGGCCACCTTCTGCCATAACGACATAGAAAAGAGCGACATACCAATTGCATTGTTTCTAAAGGTAATAGCGTCATAGGCCTGCTCAATATGATCTTCCTGGTTATGCGTATGTCTCGTCCTTAAATCCTCCTTCCTGGTTTTGCGGCGTGCACTGAGCTCTTTACAGTTCTCCAAAGGTGTTAAATCTGGAGATCGAACTGGGTACTCTGCAGCACATCCCGAAAGAGTGAATACATTATTTTGAGACCCACTGTATAATAATTCCTCAGCGTGTATTCTGACCATAATTTTTCGTTTTTGAGATTTTTTTAATAAAACACACACACACACACACATAGAGGTCATTCGCTCTAAACATATTTTTCATATCCGGGAACCTCTAAACATTTACTTCCGGTAAAAACTCAATTCCAAATATTTGATATGACGCAATTAGAAAAAGGAAATAAACAATAAAATCTTTTTCTGACAATGCGTAACTTATTATTATTACTATGATTAATTATATAACATTACTAAAATTGTTTCCGCCCCCAAAAAAACTAAGTTACTTGGGTGCGTGTGTATCCACTTTTATACTCCTAAAACAGCGACAGTTAAAATAAAATTACACTCTGCAAAAAGTTCGAAGCAGGCCTATGAAGAAAGAATGGAAATGAAAACAGTGTGACGTATGGATCTTCCGTGGTATCCGGTAATGTTAACAGTAAGAATAGTTTTTTTTCAATTTCAAGAAAGCGCGGGTAAGGCTCCCTGGGGTCTTACAGGGATCATAGTTTTGAGAAACGTTGGTTATAGCTTCAATGCAGATGATAGGAAAAAAAGAAAAAGGATTGTACTTCTTTTAAGGTTGTTCCTGAGAAGGAAAGAGACAAGGAGTAAAGGAAGAAACTAGAAGACAGATAAAAAAAACTAGCGAAACACATAAACAGTTTGTAGTGCATTGAGAGCACACCCTGGCGATCAACTTTACAACAAAGCTATAGAGGTTGAAACTTTTTTCTTTATATATATATTACTACTTTAAACTGACACACACACATACACACACACACACACACACACACACATGCATTCTATGTGAAAGCATCTTCTTCTTCCAGCCATAAGAATACTTCTTTTACTCACTTTTACGTTCCGTTTGAAGGCAATGAAAGCAAAAGAGAAATAGCAAAACATCGTGTGTGGTCTTTTTAATTTTTATTCATTCACAGAAGGAGAAACAACAACAGACAGAGACAATAAAGAGAGAGAGAGAGAGAGAATGAGAATGAGGCAGAAAAAACGGCAGGAAATAGCTTTTAGGTTTCCTTTTGTGAGAACTGAACTCATATTTGCGGACTGTGCTGTTTGTGTTCAGGCCATTTGTTGTTCTTTTACTTTTTCCAACTATAAACGCTCTTAATTTTTAATAGAAATCAACATCGGATATCTTGAATAGTAGACGAAGAGGTGAGTGTTGCTACGAGTACTTAAATGTATGAAGAACAGTGAATGCAGAACTGAAAGTGGTGAACATTGTGCTGACTGTGAAGCGTAGAGAAAGATCGGTGATGGTGTGGGGTTGTGTGGCGGCCAATGGGTGGAAAATCTGGTATTTATAGATAAAAGAATGGAGAAATAGGCTTACGTTGACATTAAAAGGAAGTGCCTGTAAATTAGTGATCACTAACAATTTTAAATTGTATGCTGACATCGACCCCAATTCGTGGATTATTAGCTGCTCTACAAAAGTTCCAAAAGTTCTCCAAAACCTTCATAATCTACTGATTTAAATGTAATTGAACATCTATGGCACTATTTTGATCTACAAATAATATAGGTTTCATTGAAAGAAATCATCATAATTGAGTGGGTCCGAATTCTGGCCGCATTAACTAAAACAATTGGAACACTAATGCTAATGAGGTTGATTGGGTGTTCAAAGAAGAAAAGACAATTCTACTGAATATAAACGTAAATTGAATAAATAATTTTTAATAAAGTTTTATGCGTATACCAAACAGCCACTTTTGAATGTGATTACGCGTCATAACAACTGCCATAATGAATAAAAAAATATAGTTAAGAAATGGTTAAACTCACATTTTTTAGTCAAACAACTCGAAAAAGATATTGAAATATAATGCTTTTACTAATTTTGAGTGTGAGCGACTGCAATTGGCGATCCGGACTTGTTGATCCAATGAAACCTTGAGACCTTACTTCTTTGACTAGAGTGTATGTGCATTACTTGGCCATTAAACGACTTGGTGCAATATCCTATATGAAGCATATTTTATAAACTTTTTAAATGAAAATAGACTTTTAGATGCTGTAATTATCGGACACTTCAACATAAATTAAAGTTTAAGTTTTCATCAATCGTGAAAATTCGAAACCGGTCAGGAACAAAACAAATACGTATGCTACGACGGATAAAATACCAAATGTTATCCAGCATTGCGGACCCATCCAAAATTCAATAAGTTAATGATATTTGTAATTATTTTGTCTACTTCATTAAAAAGTATTAAATATAATATATATGTATACATATATCATTATGAGCATTTTCTTTTTTAAAAAAAAAACACGTTTTCGGACTTGAAACGGTTATTTCCGGTGAAAATTTGATATCGAAAATTTGGCACTACCACCAGACTTCCTCCTACAGCAAATTCAAAAAAGGGAAAATTAAAAAAACAACAAGAAAACAGTGAAAAACCATCAGTAAAAGAGAATATAATTACGCAATTAATTTTTGATGTTTTCTTGATTGCGATCACCAAATCTCCCGCCCCCGCCCCCACACCCACAGATAGGTCAATCCATTTATATTTAATTAAACAAAATTAACAAATTTGAATCTTTAAGACTACGGTTACTTTTCAGTTATGCTGTTCACATATAAAAGACCAGTTTCTAAAAGACAAGTATTTTGCCAGTGAACAAGTCAGTTTCGAAATCACATATCATACACAATGTGCAATACTTCCTCTTACCGATGTAAGAGATAGTTAAAAATCAACTTTTGCTTAAATCAATCTGAATTTTCTATTGCTCCAAATATATTTTATTTATTTATTTATATTATTATTATTAAATTTTATTTTTTATTGATAAAGGAAACTGATGATTCAGTTTTATTGCAGTTTGCTTATTTCTGTTAAGAAGACGTATTGCGGCCATGTTAATTTTCGAAATTGAGTTTTAACCAGAAATACAGTTTGGAAAAAAATTGTATTTAAGTACGATAAACATGTATTTAAGAAATGGCCTATATGTCTGTGTGTCTGTGTGTGTGTTCGTTGTGTGATCAAAATATCTCAAAAATGAAAAATCGCAGAAAGCTCAAACTTGGTATTCCGGTCTAGCAATGCATCTAACACGAATGTTCCTGGCATAATCAATCAACCGGAAGTGTCACTTTACCGAATGTTTTTTTTCTGATATTCTCGAAAACGGCTCCAACGATTTTCTTTAAATTTGGTATATCAACTACGTATACAAAAAGAGCTACAACATTTATTTATAGTACCTGCTTGGGTTAATAGGTTGACACTTATGCCCCCTACCGTCTATAAATTTATTTAAGTTAGAATAAATGAGTAAAAATTTTCATTTTATATATTATTATATTAACAGAAGTAAGAGAAAGTCACGTGAATGTTTCACACCAGATTCTTTTTTTTTTTAATTTTTGAAGGGATATCATGTTTATAGATTTATAAAATCTCTGGCATTTATTATAAATTAAACTAAAGTTCCAACCTTTCTAATTAAATTAGAATTATATTTAAATAGAGCGCTATCTTCAACTAACAAAAAAAAAACCACATGTTTGTCAGTCTGTATTAAAACAAAATCTTAAACAATTTGTCTCTGACCCAGTATCTACATTATCCGAGCTCCTCATCAGTATAATTTTTTTTTTATATTTTATAAGGGCTGCCTTGGTCACCATCTCATTAAAGATAAGAAGACGAAGGTTGACACATGCGCAGTAAGAAGTCAAGTTTATTTTTTGGAACTTTTTATTACGCCCATGTAATTAATAGTTTGCATCATTTTATAAGAGTACTATAATTAATAAAATTATAAAGATTATTATCATTATAATTTTCTATTCTCATACAAAACAAAAAATAGAAGAAAACTTACAGATAACAAAACAAAATAAGATAGGTTATCTAATATATATTATACTGTAGTCCACTAGAGCGCACCAATAACGCTGAACCAACTGCCAGTAACATGTGAAATTTGACGCCACAAATTCTGCACAACTATTAAAAATCAGTTTTCTTTTTTTGGGGGGGAAAAATGTTTCAAATAAAATTGATACGTTTATAACTGTGCAGTTAGTAAGTTTAGGGAAGGGATTAGCTCAGTGGCAGCGCGCTGGACTAGCAACGCGGAGGTCCCGGGTTCGAATCCAGCATGCTTTCCTTAGATTTTCTCTTCCTAGGAGCCATAACTCACTGTGCGGTGATGGATAGTGTTGTCTGTAACGAGAACACTGTCCGGAGGGCGGCAGTGCACTGAGAAGGCTCTGGGCGCAAATGACCACAGATGTTGAGACGCCTTAAATTAAAAAAAAAGGAATAAAAAAGTTAGTAAGTTTAAAGAAAATCGTTACACATGCTTTCGAGAAAATGCTAAAAAAAAGTCTAAAACCTATTCTGTCAAGTCGCATTACCAGTTAACCGATTTTCCTCAAATTTGGGAATTCTATCAATGCTTTTAATGAATACTAATATTATGTAGGTGGTAAAACGATACATTATTCTGAAGTGGTACACGTTAGAGGAAAACATGACGCTACTGTTCCCTCAGAAGCCACAAAAAAATCAATTTCCCTGGGAAAATGTTACAAATAAAAGTGATAGGTATTTATGTGTGTAGATAGTATACGGCATTTAAAGAAAATCGTTGGAGGCGTTTTTTGAGAAAAAAAATGACGAAAAACTGAAAGGATATTCAGTAAATTCACAATTCTGGTTGATGGATTTTGCCCGAAATCTTCGTGTGTATTGCGGTAGTAATACCTGAACGGAATTCCAAGTTTGAGCTTGCTGCGACTTTTCGTTTTTGAGATATTCTGTTAAAACACGTACACACATACCTACAGACCATTCGCCAAAAAAAAAAAAAAATTGTTCCTATTCAAGAGACATCAAATATGTATATCCGGTGAAAACTCTTTGAAAATCTGGCAAGATCGCATTACTTTCTCTTAACTAGAAGTGAAGAGAAAGTAGAAAATATATATATATATATATATGCGGCAACCTAAATTTAAAAAGTAAAAAATGAAATAGAAATTTATATCTCTTTCTAACCAATGAAATGAAATATTTGAAAAAATTTATTTTATTTAATTATTTCCAATTAATTCTATAATAATATCTTATCTGGACCAATTATATAGATTGGTTTACGATAACTTGTCTTTTATAAATTGGAACAAGATGAGGTGGTGGTTACGACCGACGGTCGAAAGAAGACCAGCCCAAGCTTTCGACATCTATTTATAAATATATATGTTATTATGTATATTTCATATTATATCTTTCATATGTAGATTAGGTTCAGTGTAAACATCGCTTCCTGAAATTGTGTCCGATGGTAGGGGGGAGGATGTAAAGGGTGACAAGATTAACTATACGTTATTATTATTATTATTATTATTACCAATATTATTAATATTGCTAATCATATATGTCAATAATAAAATGTATAAAATATTTTTATCTACTTCGTCTTTCTCTCTTTTATTTTTTTTTACTGTTACTAAGAAAGAGGAAGTACTGCAATCGTGGCAAATTTTAGAAGTTGTATTTTCACCGGAAGTTGTATTTTACTTGTGTTGTGTGGGTGTGTGTGTCTGTGTGTATGTGTACAAACTCTCAAAAACGAAAAATCGTGATTTTTCCATGTGTTCTAACTCTAACAGCTGGTAGAATACTTGTTATACCGATGTAGCACTTTTAGAGGTAATCATAACATTAAAGCCCCCCCCCCACCGCCAGCTTTCCCAGAAATAAAATTTTCTGTGAAAAATATGTTTCAAGGGAAAAAATGTGCTAAGCCTATTTGTGTATGTAATTAGTATACGAAGTTTAAAGAAAATCGTTGGAGCCGTTTTGGAGAAAAAACACAAAAAACTGATTAAACTGTTTAGAAAAATCGCACAAGTTTAAGCTTTCTACGATTATTTTCTTCGCCAATTAAAAACTTTTTTATTTACTCAGGACACCTCATGTATTTCATATATTTCCGGTGAAAATTCAATACCACAAGTTTGGCTCGATCAGTAGTTACTTTTACAGCCGTAAGAGCATAAAGAAAACACTGTAGGACCTACCATTGTATGGCTACATACACAGCATTCTCATAAATCAAAATTATATTCCGTTTAAAAATATAATAATATAAAAAAAAACAACTGTTAATCATCATGTAGTCAGAAAACAAGATGATGCAAATTAATAAAATAAAATATAATTCCATTATTATAGAAAGGATAACGATGTAATTGAATTACCTACAACCAAAATCATATGGCTATTCGCCCACTCCTACGTCACTCAACAAGTCAGATGAAGCGTGACTCCATACCAAAACTATTCATGCTCACCCACCTTTGGGGGAGATCACGATCGTGCCTATCTCACCTCAGAGCAGTTCATCAGGAAGGAGAGGTTCGTCAGGGGATGTTTCAACAAATAATAGAACCAGTGCTAGCTAAAAATCAAAGGACAATTTTAAATAGTCTTAAGAGTGTCTTTCATCAGTCTTCACATAGTTTAACACTTAGTTTTCAGAGGCTACTACTTTTCTTGATCAGTTCTGTAAAGTCTTTGCAGTATTCTTATTGCTCAATTAATGTATCAGTAATTTAATATAATTGTATATCTTTTCAAATAAAAGAGGAAAACATTGAAACTATATATAAACGTGTCAAAATATAAAAGAATTCATCTATCACAGGCTGATAATGTCTTACTAAATTAAATAGCTAAAAGAATAAATACTAAAAAGACTCTAAATTACAGATTAATCAGTTGATAAATAAGTAAAAAATGACAATGTCTTATAAAGAAATATATTAGAATAATTGAAGTGTCATTAATAAAAAAAGCAGCAAGAATTTTCCCTGTTATTATTGCTGTTATTATGTATTTGACAGCTTAACTTTAAAAAGCAAAAACAAAACAAAGAAATGCTATAAAAAAATATACAAACACACATGCGCACACTTTGGTATAGTAGTAGGCGTAAAAACAAAATCGCCCAAGGATGTAAGAGAACTAATAGTATACAATGGTTCATAATTCCTTATATTTATTTGTGGTTATAAGAAGGTAAAAGAGAAGAAATTTAAGACTTAAGAGAAGAAAAAAAAAATAGAAAGACAAAGTAGTTATATGGGGATTTAGGCAGCAATGGTGGCAAAAAGTGGTGCGCTCTAATGAGACAGCAAGCAACTTATTATCGAACTAAACCCTCAGGGGGTGGTTATGTTGGAAACAAACACTTGCAAAAGAAGTAAAATAGTTGTTTGTGTGTTTGTGTGCAGACATAGTAGTAAAGTAGAAGGTAGACATCCTGTTATATATGTTTTATTTTCAACAACTTCCGCTCATGTTTTATTTTCAAAATTCAAAATTATATTTCGGCTTCTCTCATATCATATTTTTAAATATATGGCAGTTGCTCAATCATTTTTTCATTGCTTTTGATCTCTTTTTTTATTTTTGTTGCTATTTTTATTTTTATTTTTTAGTAAATTGCTTTGAATTTCTGAAACAATAATTAAATTCCGCAATAAAATAATAATCCAAATAATCAAAATAAACAATCCGCACTACTTACTCCTTTAAGATCCGTTCTCCTCACAAAAAACATTTTAAATTCTGGCAAAAGAGAAACAATTAACTGGAAAATTGTACAACGAAAGACTTACTTATAATAAAGATTTCTGCAACATAATTCAAGATTTCCTCAAGTTTTAAGCCATTGACAGCACACGTACAAAAATATATAAACGTGCAAAAAAATGTTCAAGATTCAATCTTTTCTAATTATGTGCCCCTTAGATTACAGGATCGTGTAATTATGCTGCAATGAGAATTTCTTACGTTTAATAAGGTACAAAAGTTAAAAAATATATAGGACTCCAGAGGATCAAAGAGGGTTTACTAGTGGCAGGTCTTGCTGAGACAGGTCACGGAGAAAATGTCGTCTAGAGGTAGAGACATGGAATTCCACCATGTTAGGAACCTCATGGAGGCTGTAAGACACGAAAAGTTTTTGGCACCCTAGGAAAAAGGAAGATGAATGGTCTCGCATTCATATATAACATTAGATATTCCTACAAAGATTTTAAGAATTGTATAAAATAGGGAGACAGTTCTCTGACCCATTCTGCTCATCAAGGCGGCTTATCCTAACCTTATTAAAATTTGTGTGGAACAGGTGGTTGGAAAAATTTTGTAAGACGAAAGTGAAGATCTATATGTGTGTAATAAGCTGACAAAGTTTGAAAAATATCGGTTGGATCTATATTCGGATAAAAGGTAAGGACGGTCGTTCACTCTAAGCGACAAAGAGTAACCAAGCGATCAGGCGAGTAAAGCCGACTTTGAATCAAGCGACTATACGCGGATAGGGTCGTCCACAGTAAGCGACTTCGCGTAACTGTCTCTTCGCATTTTGATTCTAAGTTCTCCGGTGATTTTTGTTTAAATGGATACTAAAGGCCTTACTGTATTTTTTGGAGAGCCGCTACCTCATAAGGTGTCGGATACAATTCTGTAATAGAAAAAAATCGATGTTGGGTAAACCCAATACTACAAAGAATGAAGTCAATGGGAGAATTCCATCATCTGTACAACGATTTTCAGAAAGACCCCCCCAGAAATTCTTCGATTATTACTACGCAAATTTCGCCCACAGTTTGCGCTGTATATCTCCTTGAGTGCTCCAGTTTATCTTTCATATCCCATAGAGGTGTTTTTTTCAAGAACTGCACATATACATTTTTCAGTATCTAGTTCCATGGTGGTGACTATTACGTAATATTGCGAAATAAACCGTTAAGAATGAAAGGCGTAGCCATAAACTGATCCCATTCCAGGGGGAACTGTCGCCTGTTGTCGGTTTCAGCGCTTTCGCTGCTGAAATTCACTTGCAAAGGACGCGGTTCCTGTTGTACCCTGTGAATGGGGATCAAACGCACATAGTCGCCTATAATCGCCTAACCTCTTAGTCGCTCATGGCCGCTTCTAGTGGACGTCGACCGGCCTAAAATGTAAGTCGCCAGTTGACGGATTTTAAAAAAACCTTATTGCCACATGAGCCATTGTGTTTATTGATGTACAAGCCCAAAGACACTCACACATAGAGACCATTCGCGAGAAACAATATTTTTTCGTATTCAGGGGAAACTCAAAAAACATGTTTGTCTGGTTAAATTTACCAGTTTTAAAAGAAAGTAAAAAAACGGATAAAAAAAGAACTAAAAAAGAAGTTCAATTTGTTGTTTATCAAAAGTATTAAATTAAGAATTTAATATATTTTTTTATTGACATAGAATGGCACATATACCCAAAATGAGGCGGCTTTTTTTTTAGTTTAAAATACCTAAAAGTATTATTATTGTTGTTGTTCTAAAAATTCCATTTTATGTGAATAATTGTTTTATCAAAAAGCTGAAAATAAACAAAAATAATATTCCACGAACTATAATAGCTAGCAATATCTATATATATATAAACATTCCTAGTAAAGTATAGAACAATAAAACAATCTATACTATAGTACCAAACTGTCATATTTATGATTTAGCCTCGTATACAATATATATAAACTAGGAAAAAACACCTACGCAATTTTGTTGGCTATCATAAATTCTTTTACAACATAACAATAAACAATCTGGCTATAATAATCCTTCAAAACCTGTATGAAAGGTGAGAAGTTTTTATTTGAAAGAGTATATTGAAGAAGAAGAAGAAGTAGAAGAAGAGAAAAGACATTTTTGAAATATGAAAATAAATTACAAGTTTTCTAAATTATAATAAATCTTCATCAGAGTGTTTTATCTGAAGAGTTGTGTAAACTGAGTTTACTTTGTGCAAGTTTATTTTATCACACTGTTTATCATGACATCCTGATGATGGGCGAACGCAGGAAACAACTGGTCGACGATCACAAAATGAAGCAGGCTATCACGGAAAAATATTTCTGATGCTTTCCAGCTCTTCTTCGCACATCACCACAGCAATCTAATAAATTCTGAACGTCTGTTTTATTACTTTTAATTAAGGAAGAATTATTGCTATCAGCAAATTTTTGGAAAATGAATATACTCCGGAAGTATATGTTTTGAAGTCGTCTGAGTACGACAAAACGAAGATTTTTTTTTTTTTTAAACGAACAACGGTTTAAGTTAAAATTTCATCGACCGGAAATTTCGACATTACCAAATGTTTCTTTTCTCAGTTTTTCTGGATTTTCTGAAAAACGTTTCGAACGATTTTCTTTAAAAATAGTATACTGTTTACACACATACACATAAACCACGTAGCATTTTTAATTGAAACCTATTTTTCCGGAGAAATGGATTTTGGATGGAGAGGGGGTACTTTTAATTTTTCTCCAAAGTACTACATCAAAACAATGTATGGTTCTACCATCTATATAATATTGACATTAGAACGAATGCTAGAATTCTAAATTTGAAGAAGATCGATTAACCGGTAGTGCGACTTTGCAGAATAGATTTTTCAGTTTTTGGAATTCTTTCGAAACCAACTATCGATTTTCTGTAAATTAGGAATGCTATCTATTCAAATATAATCCGTATCAATTTTTATTTTTAATTTTTTCGTGAATTATAATATGATCACCACTTGTAGAGTAGTTCCGTATCACTTCTTATGTTGTCAAAATGAGTATACGTTGAAGTTTAAGGAAATTTCGCCATTTTATTTATAATTGTACAAAGAGCAGTAAGATAAGAAGCAATGTGTGATTGTGTCATACCAGATTTTTTTCATGAAAGTTTCAAAAAAACATATGTTTCCTGTCAGCTGTTTTAATGTCCAGATCAGCTGATCAAGAAATTTTCGACAAGAAATGAAATTTCAATAAATGTTTGCTTTTTGTTTTTAACCCTTATTAATATTGGCTTGCCTTATTGGCTTTCAAAGTATAACAACCCTGAAGAGGCTAATTACAACAATGGGCGAAAAATCGGTTTTTAGCAAACCACTGGCGCGCCCTCAACCGGAAGTGTTCTTCATGAAAATGGCCGCGAAAACCTAAAATTCAGATATAATTCATTCTACTAAATTATATTTAGTATTCATGCTGTCCACAGCACTTGACCGGGCCTGCAAATGAAAAAAAGTTTGTTAATGACCTTAAAAATAATATGTAATTATGATGCTTTTATATATACAGTGTCTCTAACTGTAAAGCATGGGCAATTTTTTTATCAGATATTAAAGAGAGAAAATTGAAAACAAGACAAAGAGCAAAGAAAAAAAAATTAATGGCGCTCATTTTAATCACCATAGAGAATTAATAATTGTTTTAATAAAAATGGTATTCGAATTGGTTTTAAATTATTACTAGTAATTAATATAAAAAGGCTATTTAATATAAAAGCTGGTCACGATGATTGCGCATGCGCTTTTAATTCCCTTCTCTTGTAGCTGCTGTTTATTACAAACTTAGCAGTGAAGAGGGAAGTTTCAAGATGTAAAAAGGGTTACAATTAATTTACACAGTTCATTATATTAAAGTAGTGTTTGAGTGTGTGTGTGTGTGTGTCTATAGTAAGTATTGGTTTGCTAAATAGCTATCAGATTGTAAATACTAACTAGTGTTTGAAATAAATTAAACGGTGTTCTTGCTTCCTTCATTTACTAACTATCCGGGAAGTATAAAACACTATTCGAATATACTTTTTCTATTTTTCTTTGTTAATGGTCTAAATTTATCAGCTTTATGATCCTCTCAGCAATCGAATGGATTTCCAAGCAAGAAATACATCGAAAGAAATCCACGGTTCCTTTCTGTCTATTCTTGAGTAAATATATACAATGAGCTGTGTCCCAATGAGAGAGCCGTGAAATGCTTTGCCAGTGATAGAATTACAGTTCTTGAGATATCAAATATATTATCATTATCTTGAATCTGGAAATAGGTAGTTAAGGAGCTTAAGAGTTGCTTGAAGAACAGAATAGTCAGAGAAGTTCAGCTCAGAAAAGGTGGAAACAAGATAGTAAAATCTGAAGAAAGAAATGTGTGCAGTAGGAAAACGTCGTAATGGAAAACTGGAAAAAGGCATTTTCCAAATATGGTATTAATTAGAAAACTAGAGAGGTATTGTCAAAAAAAAAACAAAAAACATTCACTAAAGAAAAAAAGAAAGAACGTTCCAATTCAATTGGCCATTGAATGAAAACAGACATGAAAAATTGTATGAAGTTCAAAATTGCTTTTACTAGAAAGAAATCCTAAAATAATAATCCTAAAGAATTCTGTTCTTCAAAGGAACATTCCTTGAGGGAAAGCTTCTTTTTTGTAAAGACCAGGTTCGAGTAATTGCTCATTGTTACTATTCCTTGATAAAGAAGTGTATAATCTGCAAGGTCATGATTGACATGGTTGTCATGATACTTTATTCGTTAACCCCTGTGATCCGTCAGGTCATTTCCCAACTGTGTATACTTATTGCCGACTTTAAATTGTGCCGCCTTTATTATCACATCATTAAATCAAAACAATTTGAAAATGGTTAAATGTCTGACATAATTGAAATTTATCTCTGATATAATTCTAGCAATGATTACTAAATACTGCCATTCTAATCCAAAATATTGAAGATATTTCTTCAAAATTCACTAACTTCACTAGATGAAGCATAACCAGAATTAATGAAATATGTCGTAATTTTGGGTTAGAACACAATTTATCCATTGTAATTTGGGATTTTCAATACGGGAAAAATTGTGCGACCGGTTCATACAGAAGTTTTTTTTACAGAAAATGGTATGGTGGTATGAGAAACAATATATCTCAAAACTAACCTGGTTTGGTACACTCACATGACTGTCTCTTTTTTTCGCATGCACTACGGTGGTGATTAGCGCTTCCAGGCATTTATTTTTCTAATTCCAAGGCCACTCGAGCTGGGCTGTTACATAACTAACCTGTGTGGCTTCCACATAATACCTTACTCAGCAAGGCAGGGTGGAGCCACAGATTTTTGAGGATCTACCCATACATCCCCTCTTATATCATCGATCTAGTCGACGAGGAGGAGTGTGGCTGTCTCTTATTGTTAATCAGACAAATATACAAAATGACAATTTTTCTTTTAACTTGAGATTTTAATAATCTGTCCTAACCCAAACATAATGGCGGTGGAGGGATAAGTACGTACCCAAACAGGTACAGAAGTGATTTTATTGTAGTCAAGAAGAGAGCGTTACATTAATAATACGGAAACAAACATTTGAAATTTAATGTCGCAGATAAAGCAGAACCCGCTAAAAACAATTTTTCTCGGAAAATGAATAATGCAAATGATTGGTTTATATCTGTGCACTTAATATTCAAAGTTTAAAGAAAATATCGTTATAGTCATTTCCGAGAAAATTATAAGAATTTTTTTTCAAGTTTGGAAAAACTTCTATCAAAGCTTCTTATGTATATTAGTATTATATGGGTGTTAGAACCATAAATTCTAACTGAAGTGACACTTTAGAGGAAAACTTCCACTGTTTCCCTTAAACACCCCCCCCCAAATTATTGAGTAAAGTCGCATTTCCTGTTGTGTATTTTGCCCAAAATTTTCGGATCTGATGGGGTAATACCAAAACTAAATCTCAAGTTTCATTTCCTGTTATTTTTGTTTTTTAAATATTTTGTTTATGTATATATATAGACACACAGGACCATTCGCTAAAAACTTTTTTCCCAACTCAAGGGCCCTCAAAACATTTATTTCTGGTGAAAACTCAATTTCCAACATTTTACGCGATCGCAATACTTCCTGTTTCTAGGACTAAGTGGAAGTTGAAATTAAGGGCAATATCATAATATTAGGAATTATCGTTTCTAAGATTCTTTAACACAAAATAAACTTATTGTCTCCATATTAATTCAAAATATAAAATTAAAATTCATATAATAAATTAAAGCCCTGATTTTTTATAATATATTCAAAGTACTTAATTTGATTAATTAAAAAAAAAAAAAAATAAACAGGATAGTAGAATTATTGAAGAAAAAAACAAGATTTCTTCAATATCACAGCCTTGATAGTCACGTTTTTATCTGAAACGGTCTGAAAAAAATATATGTAATAATAATGTATGTAAAATAATAAAATAACCTACTACTAAACATGTAATTAAAATCTAGTTTAACCTTTACTTAAACTAAAATCATTAATAAAAAAAATAAGTACAATTTAATAATAAAAAGAAACTATAGAATGAATGTAATAAAAATCGTTAACGGATAAGAAACGCACTTGCGTGTGATATAAATATTCAAATTATAAATATAATAAAGTATAAAGTAATATTTAATTACAATAATAATAATAATGATGATGATGTTGATAATAATGAGAAATAAAACTTATTGATAGAATAATTATAATAATAATATTATACACATTATTTTAGATTTATAATAGAGTTAACCAAGTAATTATATTACTTCTTTTTACAAAAATGAATAATATAATAAACCAGTCTATTATTAGAGAACTCATATAATTACTGAACTAAAATACGGTTGACATAAATTACGGTGTTTTCTTTTTAAATCAGTTGTAAAAAAAAAAAAAAAAAAAAAACCGATGGGGAGCACTCAAACACGACTTTCTTTATTAATAAATATTTTCTTCAAATCTGCAATTTTCGCAACATTCAAAATATTGAGGAAATCCGTCAGAACGTAAGAGAATGTGGCTTTAATGACTGGTCTAAATACAAATGGGAAGGGATTGGGTGTGATGCCACTTCGCGGAAATCCTAAGACCAATGTTTATGTATATCAGGATCTCCAAGCTAATGAATTCCATTAAATTCGATATTAATTAATGCACCCCTTTGTGGAGTTCTCGATGTTGTTCGGTTAGGAAGAGGTGTCTACGGCAGATTTTCTGTCGAAAATGCGGCAAAGAGTATGAAAGTTCCGCACATGTGCTAGGCAATTGTCTGAACACCATGGCCATCTCTAACAATATCAAAAATAATATCACGTAATATCATGGTGGAGAAAAACTATGTCGCGCAAGGAAGTGTACCCAAGCTGTTGATGAAAAGGGATCAGCATGATATGCGAATATCGTAGCGTATATAAAAAAAAAAACTGGATATGTTCGTTTGGATGATTAATGCAACAATTAGAACTAAGTGTAATGTCCGCGAACAAGTCGTTAAGATGGACGAAGATAAGAGCGCCATCTAGGAAACCTGGGTCACTTTTTACAAGGGGAAATTCCGGAGAGAAGGAATTTAAAGTTAGGAGACTATGGTTTGGCTCAAGAGATATTGTACCTAAATTACTTTTAACAGAGACCATCGTAGAGGTCTGTCTCAATATTATAACCTCACCATGTTTATGGCAAGATCTATAGTCCTGCCTAACTTATTATTGTACTTTTCTAAATTAGATTTTAATTAGTATGTACATGACCAAAAATGTATCTCTATTGAAGAATTTAAATTGGTATAAAAAAAACTATTTATTTAATTTTCGTTTATTAGTTTATCTGAAGTATTGTTATAATTGTCTAGTTAAATAAAAACAATAACATTTAATTGTTATTATAATCAGTTAATTAGGTATTTATAACAGTTAATTGTTATATGTCTAGTTAAACTGATTAGCAAGCCGTGTTTGCTGTATAGTTAGTATGAAACTCTGTATAGTTGACCAGTCCGCATGAACTGTATATATATATATTTTCTTTTTAAATAAAGTATTTTCTTTTATTTGTTTGAAAAGAAATGTAACAATAAATTGAAATGGAAATTTAGAGGAAAAGTCAAGAGGATTTTTCTAGATTTTTTTAGCCCAATAGGGTGTTTGGATAGAGGAGTGGTAGCGCACTAGATTAGCAATGGAATGGTCCAAGGTTCGACTCCAGCAGTGATGCCCGAAGATTTTCTCGCTCTAGGGGCCTCTATAGCCACTGCCCAATGATGGTCAGCAATGTTTTCACGAGAGAATACAGCTCCAAGTACCGACCAGGTAAAGCGAATAGAGGCGGATAGCAAATGTACTTTATAAACATCCAAGGCCGGAGCTTAGTGGTGTGCCCCTCTAACCACTCAGCTGAGGTTCTGTTATATTCGGTAGCCTGTATAACAAGTTTAAAATAAAATCGTCTGTGATGTTTTTTGAGAAAATACCGAAATTGTGTTTCAGGTCAACCGATTTTTTTTTTTTTTAATTCCAAATTCAGGCAAAACATTTCATTCTCTATTAAACATTGTACAATTGTTAAAAGTGTAAATTGTTCATTATAGAGAAGGCTAACGCTTAAAAATCCCTTCAGTTCACCTCGAAAATAAACTTTTCTGGAATAACGAGTTCAAATAAAAGTGGTTGCATGAAGCCAGAAATCCGATTGAAGGATTTAAAACTGAAACATTCCTGGCCCCTCCCCCCTTTACTTTAGAGCCCCCTCCCCCCAAAAAAGTAGTACTAATTTGGATTATGCTTTTCACATTTTTATAAAACCACTTATTCGAACCCAGGGACCTCAAACCAATATATTTCCGATGAAAATTCAATTTCGAAAATCTAATACGAAAGAAATTCTTCTGCTTTACGGAAATGTAACTTCTAATATAATATTATATAAAAGACTTTATTATTTGACGACTTCTATTCAGAGGAATCCTCTTCAATTAGTACACAATGAACAAGAAGGACAGTGGGAGTGATCGACCACACACGAACGTAAACTTACAAAACAGTTTAGATCATTAAGGCAGTGCATTTCCTTTCCCTTCCTATCGAATGTACAACCAAACAATACCTTTCTATATATATATATATATATTCAACAAGTGGATGTTTTTTGTTTGTTTTTTTTTTATTAAGTAGCTGTTCTCGGTTGTTTGTTTAATTAAATAAAACATTACTAATACGAAAGTCTAATTGAGAGATAATACTGACTATGAGATGAGTGGAAAGTTCGTGGTAGTTGAATAAGTCTATTTAAATAGTCAGCTATTTAGCGAATTGTTTGCTATTATTTACTAATAGGCACTTCGTGAAGTTTTATATATATAATCTTCAACTACTTAAAACTAGCAAGTAAAACCGTTTCAGTTCAATTTACTCCTTCTTCATTATTTAGTTCACTCCATTATAACTTAATGACAGCCAATGATAATAATTACAGCTAAAGAACTGTAATAATTGACCAGGTTAATTAACTTTCAGATCATTTTAAGTCGCGTCACAAAACTATTTTTCAATAACAAAAAGAAAAAAAAATACACTAAACAAGAAAATTACCAAGTGGTAAACTATAGTAATTATTTTCTTCACTCGATAAAAGTTGGGCCATTGGCATTCCAAGTGTTAAGGAAAACACTTTGTGAAATTATATAGCATGATCGGGCGTACTAAGAGGTTTAATGGAATTTTTTTTTGCTTTCATTTAATGCTGTAAATAGGAGTATGACTTTCTTATTCAATTTTTTAGAAATTGAGTTTTCACTTAAAGGTTTTCGTAGAACTCGTTTTTTTTTATACAGTTTTTCCAAGGATTTTCTATAAATTTCGATAGTAACATTATCCCAGGAAAATTTGATATTTTTGGAAAATTTTGTGGATAATGGACTGTTAAGCTTTCATCTAAATTGACCCTTCACTAAAGTGTATTATCATCGATTTGTTATTAACGATTATTACAAATCATTGGATTACAAGTTTGAAGAAAATTGGTCGACAGAGATCCTATTTACAATTTCAATATTTTATAAGTGGACTTGAATAAGGTTAATATGGTAATTAGTACTGATAAAACGGAAGTAAAGAGGATGTACAAGATGCGCCACAAAACTATGAGAGCTGACAGGATAGGTGGGGAAAAAGGTGGATAATATATTAGATATTTAGGAACTTACCAAAATGAAGATAGTTTCGTAGACATGGAGGTTGAGGAGAAGATAAATATTGCTAGCTGGTTCTTTAATAAGTTCAGGAAGGGGTTCCTCAACAATAGTGATATGTCCAAGAAAAACAAACTATCAGTGTTTGGTTTTCTTCTCATATTCAAATATCCATTGTTGTCCTGGATATTAAACAAGAAACATAAAAGTCGGCTAGTGAGATGAGATACATGAAAAAGGTTGAGGGGAGATCAGACGAGTCAGAATACGCAACACTACAATAAGCACTAGCCTGCGGTAATACAACCAGCAGAAGAAAAGGTAGAGAAAACTAGATTACACTAGTTTGGGCAGGTCCTAAGTATGAGCTCCGACTTGCCGGCTAGGATGGCATGTGTGATATAAAGATTAATGAAGAAAGAGGGGGAGGCAGGCCGCAGAAAAAACTGGGAAGGTGGTATGAAGAAAGCATGCGAAAAAGAAAGGAAACATATATAGAGAAGTAACGAAAACGCTGATGGAGGATAGAAAATAAAAGATGGTTGAGGAAGATATATTTGGAAGGAGAATCTCATACTACCACGCTATAGACGAGGTTTACGATTGTGAAGATGATGATGTGCACATGTATATCAAAACTTATGCCCGCAAGGAGTTTCTATTGCATGCAGCTACCTGGGGAGTAGCGACCCCACGGGTTACCGCAGCTCAGTACTCCATGCACTTCTCAGAACAATACACAATACACTTAAACTACATACACTCTACACTTTACAGACAAGGTTAAACGCAGTGCACAAATTAGGGGCTCCGTCCCTAGTTAATTGGCGTAAGCCTAGGGAAAAGGAAGGAATTAGCTCTGTGGTAGCGCGCTGGACTAGCTACGCGGAGATCCCGGGTTCGAATCCACCATGCTACCCTTATTTTCTCTTCCTAGGAGCCTCTACATCTCACTGTACGAGGATGAAGAGTATTGTCTGTAGCTAGAGAACACTGGATGTTAGGCCGGCAGTACACTGAGAAGGCTCCGGGGGGGCCACAATAGATCTTTCAGGTCGCAGTGCGATAATCCCTTACAACAATCTACATAATCAAAACTTAATTTTATATAAAACATTGTTCTGGGAAAAGTTCATTTCTAGGAAAATTCTAAGGAACTGGATATTTGGCTTGTTGAAAATCTTTTTGTTTCAGAATATTGAATTAAAATTTTGCCTTTTTTTAAAATATAATTGCGAAGCTAGTATATATTTATAAAATATATTCTTATATTCACTAAACGTTCAGTAATGCTTAAATTAGATTCTAAATAAAAATAGGTGGATCATGTATGTTTAGCTAAATATGACTACATTGTATAGCAGCACTCTCTGCCTTAACGGTGGTTTA
The DNA here is from genome assembly GCA_011037195.1 of Triatoma infestans. NCBI lineage: Eukaryota > Metazoa > Arthropoda > Insecta > Hemiptera > Reduviidae > Triatoma > Triatoma infestans. The sequence goes on along the minus strand of JAAEAF010012262.1, from coordinate 6,699 downwards.
ATTTAAGCTTAATAACCAGGGCTTAAGCCTAGGTAAACCAGAAATCCCTTAAAATAACCTTTTTCCAAAAAAAAAAAAAAACATGTTTCAAATCATAGTTAAAGATTTATATCTGTAGACTAAACATTCCAAGTTATTGGTGCCGTTTTTCAGAAAATAATGAAAACTAAAAAAAAAATAAACAAAAAAAAATCAGTAAATCCACATTTGCGATTGATGGAGTATATTCGAAATTTTGTTGTGATGCAGTTAAACAAAATACCTAAACGGAATACCAAGTTTGTATTTTCTGCGGCTTTTCGGTTTTGAAATATTCCGTTACAGACAGACAGACACCCACCCACCCACACACACACACCACAGAGACAATTCGGTAAAAACATTTTTTTGTATTCAGGGAACCCGAAAACCTGTATTTCCGGTGAAAACACAATTTCTATTGGAGAACGATCGCAATACTTCCTTTTACTAGGACTAAAAGGTAGTAAAATTATGAACTATCATTTAAATCATATAGAAGATCTTTCCAACAATTTGTTGAATAATAAGCAGAAAAAAAAAGAAAATACATGAAAATGGCGATAGAAGGGGAAGAAGAGAAAGATGAAGAAACAAAAATTGAAAAAAAAAAAAAAATTTTGCTCAAACAACATCGCCAGACACATATATATACCAAACTGGGTAATTATAGCTGTGTAACCATGTATGTAGGCTCGACCTGCTCCTTGAATACGTGAATAGATGTGATGTGACAGCAGACAAGATGTTACTGTTCGTCTTTAGCACATACTTCTAATAAGGTACTTATATATTGTAAGCCTGAAATGGTTTTCAGAGATTATATAGCTTGCACAAAGCTGTTTGCTGGCATGGAGCTAGGTTCTTCTTCCAGCTCCAGCTCCTCTCACCGCCACTATTATACTCATTCTTCAAATATAAAAATTTTTATTACTCCATATTGAGTAAGTATAGGAACTGAAACTAGAATTTCATTCTAGCCAATGTTGTTTTGTTGGAATGTGTTCTTCAACAACTAGCAGATAGAATACAATTGAAGAACTAGAAAGAAATAGTTAATAATTTACTTTTATTGGAAGTGAATCACAAAAAGAAGGGTAGTATGAAAGTGGTGAACTTGAAGTGTGTCTTGGTCTCTCTCTGCGAGCAGTCCAAGATGTTAGTGCTGAGATGTTACACGTATTGAATAAACAATAAGTATTATTGTATTACACTCCAGCTACCAATAGTCTCTCGCTCGCAGACTGCACTCTAAGGGGCCATGGAGAGAAAGGAGAAGAAAGAAATAGGAGCCTGGAGATTCCATTATAACTAGTGTGCACCGCAGCCACAACAGGGCATAAAGGTATATATAGAGCCACAAATCCCCACAGAAGAAATAACACTACGACGATCTATATAAACTTGTCGCCACTCTCTTTAGCCAGATGACTTAGTACAATCCTACTACACCCCTATAAATCTATAGAGGCAAGTACTGTATGTTAAGTTATAGTACAATATATATATATATTGAACATCTAAGACTTTATAAATCCCCCAAACATGGTATTAAAACCGTTGGTGTGTACATTACAGCCCGCAATATCCAACAATGTTTTTTTTTGAACTTTCATTTTGTCCAAGATCGTTAAGGCATACACAGTATTTTAACCAACAGCCGGCCCATATATGGCCAAAAGTTATATGTATATATATCATGCGCTAGATTGTCATAGAAAATATATATGCGCGGACATATGGACTAGACAGACAGACATAAATAGACAAAAGGACAAAACTGAGATGGAGATTAGTGAAAGAAGAATTTCACAATAGCTGATTATTGATTTATTTGTATTGTTCCTTACTGCTGTGAGTATATAAGAGCTTATAAAAAATATATGAAAAACGAAACATCGCAGGGCGCTCTCAGATATCCAATTATGATTGGCAAAATTTTCTAATTTCCCTAATTTAAGTCTTGAAATGAAGGTGGGGGTGATGCCCGCCATCATTTCAAGACTAACAGTTAGTCACATGAGAGTTTACCTTGTTGTCCAAAACCCAGCGTCAATAATAACATTAAATGAAACCACTAACATTTGAAATGTGTTGTCAGAAATTCTCCTAAAACCTGCTGCACAATTGCTTATTAAATTTAAACCTTAATATTGGATTGATTCAGAGTTAATGACACTATCTCCTAGACTACAATTTAATCACTTCTACTACCTGACTGTGGAGTTGATTTTCATCTGCCATCTCTATTTTTATGTTCGGATAAAAATCAGTAAACTAGGAAGTTTAACTGTATTACTGTATTTAACAGCTATAATTGTAGTATTGTAATTGTCCAAAATCAGGAAATATTGTTGCTAAAAATCGTGAAACCCGCGATGTCAACTATATGGGTATATGCTACGGCTTACAATGAAGCATAATGAATATATTGGTGCTGTGATGGATGCCAGAAACATTTTATTTGAAAAATATTATTTCAAGAATATTCTAACATTCGCTGGCAAAAAAGGGTATACCAGGTAGAAGACTACAGTTACAGAAAGAGTTCAAAGGACCTGGTTGGCTTTGTCTATTAGAGTTCATGAATTTGGTTAGCATTGTCTACCCCTTCTCACAGGGGAGGATTTGAACTATGAAGAGAAGGCATTCTTTCAAGACAGTCTGTTGTAGACATTCAAGCAAAACACTTGTTTTTCGCTCTCTTAGCATCAGTGCTTTCTACAATATATTAATAAGTTTATACATTCCTTGCAAATAACTTGTAGTTATTATTTGAATAGAATATATTTATTGCTAGCAGTGGTGATTACTTTCTTATTTCTGATACTGCTCTCTCTTAAAACTTACATACACACAAGCCCTTTACAAAACCGCTCAAGCCACTACAAGCTGCCACTATACTACAACAACAGCACACCAAATACATTTCAGTGCTTTGAATGAGTGTATTGCTGCCTGTATATTGACTAGTTTATCAACATATCCTAACGTTGGGTAAAAGCCCGAATATAGGTCGATGATCGAAAAGAAAATAGAGCAGACTATTATGAGAAAAATTTTATCCAATCAGCTAGTAGAAAAATCTGACAATACTTCAAACTATTTATTTTATTTCAGATTATTTACAGACAATTATAGATTTATAAAGATAAGAGAAAAAAATTATTCCCGTAAAATTATAATCGTAAACATTAATCGAAAACATAATCGATGACAAAAATTATAATCTAAACATTAATTGAAAACATAATCGATGACAAAAATTATAACAATAAAATAAATTCAGAGCACAAAATTTTTTTGTAAATAATCTTTCACGCAACATCAGTTTGGATGTTTTGACAGACTTAGGCACAAAAAAAAGTTGTTGGGCGTGGCCGTGTGTGTGTGTGTGTGTGTGTTTGTGTGTGTGCGTGATTTTTTTAAGTATGCAAGATATATTAAGTAGAAATAAAAATTTTAAGCGATTACGTATATATAATCAACCAACGTTTAGTGACCTAAATATTTATGAAAACATCAGTTTATTTCATAAATTATTATATCATATTATATATATATATCTTTGAATATACATCTTTATAGTATATATATACGCTCATTTAAATACTGGTTTCTCTTTAAATAATAATATAATTATTACTATTATTATTATTATATATATATATATGTATAAATCTATTATATCAATGGTAACATGATGTCATCATAATTGAGGGACGTCATAATTCATTGATTGGGAAACATTCTTCATATATGTATAGGTAGGGAAAAGAAATTTCTAAATTTCTAAGGAATTCGCCGTTTTTTGGGGTGGAAAAATAAACAATAAAAATTTGAAACTGCTACTGGAATAATACCAGAAATGGTGATCCAGTATGGTGACAATATAGGATATAGTATCCTGCAGATTTGAGGTACAAAGACTCCGGTGAGATGATGGGTTGAGAAAGAAAAAGAAATCTGGTGCTAAATATTCATGCGCCTTCTCTTGCTGCAATTATAATGCAATGAAATGGAGAAAATTTCATTAAAATTACAATGTTCACAAAAAGTTTAAGCTTGCCATAGAAAGGTGGTAGGGGTAATTACCTACCCCACATCACATGCCTAGCCTGTAACCCAACTCTGATCCAATCAACAAAGATTGTGATGGCAGCTACAATTTGAACTAATAGCTGACATAGGTCCTCTAGAAAACCCCTAAAACTTGACGGAAATGAACTTAGTGGGCAAAATGTTTCAAATAAATTTGATAAGTTTATATCTGTGCAGTTAGTGTTCGGTGTTTAAACGGAAATTGTTTTTAGTCGTTTTCGAGCAAATTCCAAACACTTGTATCCGTTTTCCAGATAATTCCCCAAAACTTTAAATAACCTGTGCAATAAACTTACATTTTTTTTTCCTTTTTAAGGGAATATGCACTTACTGAAAGATCTATTGTGCCCCCGGAGCCTTTTCAGTGGACTGCCGGCCTCCGAGCAGTGTTCTCTAACTAGACAATATTGTCCCATTACTGCACTGTGAGCTGTAGAGGCTCCTAAGAAGAGAAAATCTAAGGGCAGCTTGCTGGATTCGAACCCGAACCCACCGCGGTACCATTAAGCCTAATCCCTTCCCTAAACTTACATTTTCGGTTAATCAATTTTCTTCATAATGGGAATTCTAACAATACGTTTATTGTATCTTCATATTATGTAGGTGATAAAAACCATTAATTTTAATGAAATAGTAGTTTAGAGGAAATGTTAACGTTGCTTCCTTCTCACAACCCCCAAAAAAGAATTTTTTTGGAAAAAATATTTAAAATTAAAGTGATAAGCATTTATGTGTAACTAGAAAAGAAAATTAAATAAATTCGTTACAGTCATTTTCAAGAAAAACACAATAAACTGAAAAAAAACGCAATAAAAATAGTTCCGGTCTATGGATTTTGACCAAAACTGTATTGTCAATGGGTTGGTTGCTGGAACCTACCCATGGGGTATCAAGTTTGAACTTTCTGCAATGTTTTCGTTTTTTGAGATATTCTGTTAACACATATACACATACATACATTCGCTGAAAACATTTTTTTCGTACTCAGAGGATCTCAAAACATGCATTTCTTAGTGAAAACTCAATTTTGAAAATTTGACACGGTCGCAATACTTCCTCTTACTTACGAATAAGAGGAAGTAAATATGGGGTATTTAGTGGATGGATTTTTTTTTTTTAGAATTCTGAAAAGTTTGGTAGGATTACTTATTTCTTGTATAATCTAAGGTTAAATAAATCACTATGACCATGCTAAGTTTACAAAACATTTAATATATATTCGATAAAACCGATACACTCCATTCCGAACTGTAACTTATCAGACAGAATGTGTGTGGGCCAGTACTTCACTAACGAGCTCCTCTCTAACATCGACTTCCACACAAACAGTGTGACTACAGTGTCACCTGGGTTACTCCCCCCCCAGCATAGCATACCAAACAGATTATCTATATGTATAAGAATATTCGTGTCCTGTGATGTTACTTTAAGATATTCTAATTACTATGTTGAAGGGGAAAGTATAGTATATATATATATAGAAACAGCTGTTTCAACTGTTACCTTAACTACTACCATGGTAACTAAATAGTATTAATTACCAATGCTTCTTTTATAATAACTGGTTTAACCTATTTCATTTTCCAATTTTTAATGGCAGTTAAAATACAAAAATTGAATAACTATTTTACAAATTGGAATCATGAAATGATACATTCAAGAATTCAACCGTATAAGGACGCAAGGCAAAGTAACTGATGGAGACTTTAATGATGGGGAAGGTGAGAACATTTGATATTAACTCTTGTTTTGTTTTTTTTTGTTTTGGCTTAAAGTTCCCCTTAGAGAGAATTGGATCGGCCACTTCTACAGGAATCTTCACATTCCTGCGCGTATTTCAGCCTCACACTTACACATAGGGTCTATAATGCATGTAATTTATTTGAGTTGAGCTTCCAATTACCCAATCACTTCATCACATCTTACACTCCTACCTGTCGATTAATTCTATGGTACATACTCTTATACCGACCCAAGCAAGCTACAATATATTTTTTCGGTCATAAAGGATGCTTGCTTCCTCATTACACGTTGAAATTTTTGGCTTAATTTGGCTTGAAGTAGTTGGCTTCATATTTTGAAATTTAATTTTTAGAGAATATCAAGATGTGTATATTCTCATAAATCCCAACCGTACAAAAACGAAAATTGCAAGAAATTCAAACAAAATTTTACCATTTTTTGCTAAAACCGGAAACACTCCTTAAACAGAATAACTCTTCTTTTGAATTTATCGTGTTCTTCTTTTACTTTTATTTGAAAAATATGTTTTTATTTCCATTTTTTTTTTTTTAAATTGAGTAACAGAGCATTTTTGGGAACATTCTAACATTATCTTTATTACTAAAATTTATCCTTCCTTCCTCAAGATATTATTTTAAAGACAACCAAATATGTTATGAAATTCTGTTTTAAGACAAATTTATCAATAATTGAATGTTGCCAAATATTACATACTGGAATTTCACTTTCTCTTACTTCGGTGAGAGAAATCATTATTATCGTGTCAACTTCATGAACTAGTTTTTTCACTGGTTTACGTTTCGAGATTCAATCTGGTAGCAACACTCATACGACTTT
>JAAEAF010012261.1:0-12371 GCA_011037195.1 Triatoma infestans | reverse complement strand
ACACAGACCATTTGCTAAAAACCACTTTATTGGACTTAGGGGACCTCAAAACGGATATTTCCGGTGAAAACTCAATATCGAAAATTTGACACGATTACAATACTTCCTCTTACTAGGAGTAACAGGAAGTAAAAATCGCTACAAACTGAAAAAAAAAACATTAATAAAAAACGCACTTCCAGTCAACAGATTTTCTTCAACCAACATATTTAGATGATAAAATTATATAATAAAGTGAGAAATAGCACTTTAGAATCGTTGGAGCCATTTTCAAGAAAATCATTTTAAAAAAAGTAAAAAATCCATTCCGTGAAAGTGTCAACTTCCGGTTGAGGAATTTTGATAGTTAACCTATTGTAGGGATCTCCCCTCCCCCATGGTGATATCTAAACGGAATGTCAAGTTTTAAACTTTCTGCGATTTTGGAATTTTGAGTTATGTTGTTCACACACACACACACAGATCATTTTATAAAAACAATTTTTACTTTCACTTACTCCTAGTAAGAGGAAGTATTGTAATCCTGTCAAATTTTCAAATTTTCGATATCGAGTTTTCACCGGAAATATCCGTTTTGAAGTCCCCTGAGTCCAAAAAAAGTGGTTATTAGAAAATGGTCTGTATGTGTGTGTTTGTATGTATGTATGTAAACAGCATAGCTCGAAAACGATGAAGCGCAGAAAGTTCAAACTTGATATTTCGTTTTGGTAACACCATGGGATCTGATAAAGAAGAATATCCTTATGTGTCAAAATTCCTCAATCGGAAGTACCACTTTATTACTAAGTAATTTTTTCACTTTTTCGCGAATTTCTCAAAAATTGTTCTGACGATTTTCTTCCAACTTCATATATTAACTAAAACATACAAGGATCTACAATTTTTATTTAAAACATTTCTCTGGGAAAATTCATTTAAAAGCACTTTTAGGGGAGGGGGTGGGGTTATGTATTTCTCTAAAGTAATTGTACAATTCTACCATCCAAACAAAATTAATTAGAAATAATTAGATGGCCAAAATTCCGAGTTTTATGAAAATTAGTAAACCGGAAGTGCGCTTTTACTGAACAGTTTTTTTTTTTCAGTTTTCGACGAATTTCATTAAATTTGGTACACGAACTATAAAATTTGTCAATTAACATTTTGAGAACTGGAGTAAGAGAAAGTCGTGTGAGTGTTTCACACCAAATTTTTTTTTTGAGGGAACCTCAAAAATTTCACAGTTTTCCTGTGAAAGCTAGATTTCAAAAATTTGACACGATTACAATACCTTTTCCCTTACTAGAAAGTAAGACAAAGAAAAAGATCTTGCAAATAAATGTGATAGACTCAAGAGTTTATGTATGTATAAGAAAATCATTCCGTCATTTACACTAAATAAGTAGGATTTCTATTAGTTCTTTATGTCAGAATTGTGACGAAGGAGTTAGGGAAACGGTAAACCATTCCTAGGTCAGTGTCCCCAATTCACTAATACAATGTTCTGCATATTTGGGAAGGTACCAAGGGAGTTGAAAATTAAAGATATCATAAGATATTGTAGTCAGACCGGTAGATTGTTGGGGAAGGCTTCTTACGAGTGTTTTTTTTTGCGGGGAGGGGGGATGGCTTAGGTCCCACACCTTCGGGCACCCAATATATAATGACTATTACAATTAATAATGACAATAATCTGCTTTATTTAGTAGTCATCGACTGTCAGTTCATTTTCTATTATAAAACAGGTTTCCTCAACCAAAAACAGCTCAAATATATATTATAATTTCTTATAGGGATCGCTTCCATACTTCTCGGTTCAAGGCCAGTTCCTCTCCAATGCTATTCCCCTTGGCACTTCCTTGACTTCATCCATCCACCATATCTCTTTCTGCCCTTTATTCCTATCTTCCTTTCAATTTCAAAACCATGATTGCTTCGGACAGCCGATTTTCGGTTCTTAGACGCTTTATTTCTATAGTCTGCAGGATATTCTTTTCTACTTCTATTGTCAGCGTTCCTAATCTTCTCCTTGCAAGATTTCCAGAAGGAAGTTCGGAAGTCGATTTCTAAGACTAAAAGTCTTTCCCTCTTATTAATTGTCCACATTTTGGAGCCGTACAGTAGTAATTTTCGAATATGTAGTTAGGCATTAACTTCTTGGTGCTTCTCATGATTTAAGGACTCCAGAGAATTGAGTTTAGTACATCGATAACTTTCCTTGCTTCCATTATCCTTTCTTCTTCTTCTTCTTCTTCTTGTAGCACTACGGCCCTTGAAGGACCTGGGCTTGCTCCACAATCTCTGACCATACCTCTCTGTTCTCCGCCTTTATGCGCCAGCGCTTTACCTGCAAGGTTCTTAAATCTTTCTCCACATTATCAAGCCATCTTACTCGCGGCCTTCCTCGAAGGCGACTACCACCTGGATGTCCCTCTAAAGCTCGCTTAGGACCCCTCTCTTTATCCATTCTTTGAACATGACCTAACCAACGTAATCTGCCTTTTTTTATAAAGGCTCAGAGAAACACATTCTTAGTTCTCTATTGGTCCTGCATCTCCATATTTCCCCTTCGCGAACGGGACCAAATATTCTCCTCAACACTTTTCACGCCCATGTATTCACAGCATTTTCTCTACCGTCCCCGTCATCACCCATGTCTCACTGGCATAAGTCACTATTGGCCTAATGCAGGTGACCATTATCCTTTGGTTCAGTTTCGATGCTGGTTCAGGGATACTAAATACTTATAGCATACACGGTACAGCCATGAATTGTGCTGATATATCTTGTTCACTCGCAAACACATAGCATTCTCTAAACACAATTTTTTCACCCATATAAGTTTTTCATTTCTCATATCGCCGCTTTTAGCAGTAAGAGAAAGTAGGAACTTGGATGAAACACTCACATGACCTTGTCTTATTGCATTTTTCACGACACTTATAACTGGAAAATTTTCTTCGACCTAAATTACAAATGAGAGGAGAAATAATTTAAAAAATAAAATATAAGATTAATAAACAGATCTTACCACTAAATTCTTCCATGACTGTTAAGTAACTTTACTAATATTAATTTTATATTACACATTGTGTTTCTTAATAAATTTTGTATGAAGAAATAAACAAACGAAAACAAACATCTTATTACTAAATAGATTTCAGGTAGGTACTAGGTAATTATTATGTCTAGTACATGGAATACTTTAATTTAGTTGAAAATATTAGATATTAATGCTACGATTCACTTTATATGGTTGTTACTCACACCACACCTCATTATCTAGTTAATTACACTATGACACGGTAAAAATTGTATTTAATAACTCTCATAATATCATTTATTTTATTAAGTATTTCATTTTATATCATTTATTTTATTATATATTTTTTTTTTTATTACATTTAACATAATACTTCGAATATTGCCCTAAGTGGGAATTATTGTGTTCTTGTCCAAATTTCGATATCGAAATTGAATTTATACCGGAAACTATTATGCCATATTTAAAGTTCTTTTGAATGTTTTATAAAAATTGTTTTTAGCGAATGCTCAGTATATGAGTGAGTTGAAAAAATACCTATTTCAAAAACGAGAAATCGCAAAAAGCTCAAATTTGGTTTAGATATTAGTATCGCATCAGACACGAAAGTTTCGGTGAAAATACAGCAACCGGAAGTGGCGACTTTACTGAATGTTTTGTTTTGTTCCGTTTTTCATGATTTTCTTTAAAGTTTGTATACTTTTTGAACATAAACCTATTATTTCAATATGAAACTACACATACTAAGAGCTGCGACTTTTATTTGAAACGTGTATCTGGGTAAAGACATTTAAGGGGGCTTTTACGGGAGACGTGGTGTTATGTTTTCCTCCAAAAATTCTCTCTTATGTGATCATATAATTCTATCATCTAAACAAAATTAATAAAGAATAAATTAATCACTAAACTTCCAAATTTTAAAAAAACATTAGTAAACCGGAAGTGAGGTTTTACTGAACATTTTTTTTTTTTTTTCAGTTTCTTCGATTTTCTCTATAAAAACACCGACGAATTTCAGTATACATACTAGTAACTATAAAATTTGTCAATTACAATTTTGAAAATTGCATAAGAGTAAGTTGTGTGAGTGTTTCACACCAGATTTTTTTTTTTTTTGCCTCTGATGTGGTTCACTGCAAATATTCTAATGCAATACTTTGCTTTCTTCTATGGCCTCCTCCTAGTCTCATGCCGTGATTACTCCCAACCCTACACGCGGTATATGATTTTCACCTGTGGTGGCTCCAACGGAATATTGTACGGCTCCTCAGAACCGCTGCCATAGAGGAAAGCAAAGAACGGAACGGGGGAGTCTCAGCTCCCCCCAAAATGCCCTTAAATCAATTTCCGGAAAAATGTTTTTGGAAAGTATTATATTTATATGCGCAGCACTATATATGCCAAATTTTACTTCCGGAAAATTCTACTATATGGATAATTCTACTTCCGGTTAATCGTTTTTTTTTTTTCAAACTTGGTATTGTAAAAACATATTTAATTCTTAACTGACTTATTTGATCAATAGTCAATAGAACCATAAGATGTTTTTAATAATTATTATTTAAAGAAAGCCTGCCTCTGAGATCACCTCATCCCCAGACTCCCAAAAATCAATTACTGGGGGGGGGGGATGTGCAAACAAAAAGTGATTATAAGTAATCATTCAGGGATTAAAGAAAAATCATTGCATCAGTTTTCTTGAAAATCTTGATCAATTGAAACAAGACAAAAACAAAGAAAATCCATAAGAAACACTTCCGGTTTATTGATTTTTTAACTGAATCATGTCGTTGTTGATGGTAGTCCCTAAACGGAATATCAAGCTTTGCGATCAGATACGATACAAAGTGAGAGAAAGAAATGAGCCAAAAACATTTTTTTCTTACTTAGGGTACATCAAAACTGTATTTCAAACGGAAACTCAAATTTGAATAATTTCACACGATAGTAAAACTTCTAGTTAGTGGTCAGAAAAGCTAGTAATAAATACTTAAATGAAAACTCGAATTTTTTGTTTTTTGAGTTTTCCGGTTCCTACACTCAACATACATACGAAAATTTCCTCAAAAAATTCTTTGTACATTTAAGGGCTCCACTTTTCATTTATAAGCAATTATAATATCCACTTCAGCATTAAGCAGAATGCTACAAAGTAGATTGTTTTTTTATTATTACTACTACTACTACTAATATAATATTGAGTTCTGCCACAGGTTAGCGACCGTGTATTTAAACAGTACATCTTGACAAATATTGCTGTTTAAACAGTCTATTCTGCAAACAAGAGTTAGTATTTCTGCCCAATATGTAGGAAATATGTATTCTTTTCACGTTTAAACAATATTTGCATTTACTCAAAAAAAAGAACAAAGACCATAGAGAGAAGAATCTTTTAGCATAATTAATAAATACAAGGGTCATTCAATAAGTAACGAGACAAATAGCTGTAGCTCAAAAACGATTTATTTAATCAATATTAAACTTTGGCTATTTTTCAACATAGTCCCCAGCATCATTTATATACTTGTCCCATAGTTCTTTTAATTTGTGTATACCTCTGGCATACTTCGTTGCTCGTACACAGACACTTTTAAACTATTCTACTCATTTGTAAACGTTCGAAAGGTTCAAACAATTATTCTTGTTCACTTTCAGCATTCTTTCAGTACCTTTGATACCCTCTACAACTAAAAATCTAATCACTGAGCTTTGCGTTGTTCTTCCGAGATGCAATGTTCGAGCGGAATCGCCATTATTAACTGAATACATTTGAGGTTATGTTTACCAAATTCTCTCAAACAGCTGATAAGAAAAAAATAAGTATATATTTATTTAAAATAATTATATAATACAAGGATGCCAACTTGACGCACTGAAACTATTTTATTGATTAAACAAACCGTTTCTCTTGGTACAGCGATTTATCTCGTTACTTATTCAATGACCCTCGTACATTTAAAAAAAAAAAATTGTACTTATTAGAATTATTGAAAATTATAAATGTATTTTTGAATTATATTATAATTATTTATTAATTTATTTTGAAATCTTATCGTTACTGTTTTCATTTGTAGGCCAAAGAAATATAAACATTTTTTTTTAAAATTCAGAAACAGTTGTTTTAGTATAACTGTAATATATATTTAATAATTAGTGTAAGATTAGTATCGATTTGTCACAAGATATTTTGTTAAATACGTTCTTCAAACTTGGGAAGACTCAAAAAAATAATATCTTTTTTTACCTTTCTACATTTCTTTTCACATTTCTTTTTTACTTTTTTCAACTGCTGGTAAGAGGAAATTATAAAAAATTATGTCAAATTTTCTATATCGAGTTTTCACCGGAAATACACAATTTTAAGTTCCCCCCAGAGTTATTTTTTTTTTAAGAAATTGGTCATCAGAATAACTCAGAAACGAAAAAAATCACAGCAAAAAACTGAAACTTGGGTATTTCGTTTAAGTGGCTACCATGGGACTTGACAGTCCAATGTATTAGTCCAAATCGGTTGACTAGAAATCCCACCTTACTGAGTCGTTTTTCAGTTTGTTTTTTTTTTTTAGATTTTCTCTAAACTTTCCCAAATGATTCTATGTAAACTTGATATATCCACTAATTATGAAAAGAGCTACAACTTTTATTTGAATCATTTTTCTAAGAAATTCATTTGAGAAGGGTTTGAAGGAGATGTGACGTTAGGCTTTCCTCAAAAGTGTTATTTTCTCTTACGACTATGTAGGAGGGAGTATAATAATCATGCCAAATTTTCGATATCGAATTTTCACCACAAATGTCCTTTTTAAGGTCCACTGAGTCCAAAAAAGTGGTTTTTATCATGGTGAGCGCGCGCGTGCGCGTGCGTGTGTATGTATGTATGTGAACAGCATAGCTCAAAAACGAAAAATCGCAGAAAGTTGAAACTTGATATTCCGTTTGGGTATCACCATGGGATCCGACAATACGTTATCTGTCATAATTCCTCAACCGGAAGTACCACTTTACTAGTTGGTTTTTTTACCTTTTTGCAATTTTCTCGAAAATGGCTCCAACAATTTTCTTTAAACTTTATATATCAACTACACATATAAAAATCTATAACTTTTATTTGAAACATTTCTCTGAGAAAATTCATTTAAGGGCACTTTTGGGGGAAGGGTGGGGTTAGCTTTCTCTGTAAAGTACTATTTCAGTTTACTATACAATTCTGTCATTTAAATAATATTAATTAGAATTAAATATGTTGTTGAAATTCCGTGTTTGAAAAAAATCGGATGAACGGAAGTGCGTTGTTACAGAAAAGTTTTTTTCAGTTTTCTACTATTTTCTCTAAAACGGCTCCAACGATTTTCTTTATTCTAGGAATATGAACTACATATATAAAGAGCTGCAACTTTTATTTGATACATTTCTCCTGGTAAAGTCATTTAAGGGGACTTTTGAGGGAGGAAGTGGGGTTATGTTTTCTCCAAAGTCCTATTATACTTGATTATAATCAATACTACCATAGAAACAAAATTAATTATAAATAAATAGATTGCCAAAATTCCGAAATCCTAGAAAGTTATTAAAACGGAAGTGAGTTTTTACTGAACATTATTTTCCATTTTTGCTATTTTCTCCACTATAACACCGATGAATTTGATTAAATTTGGTGTACTAACTATAAAGTTTGTTGTATGAGTGTATCACAGCAGATTTTATTACTTTATCTAACTGCAGGTAAGAGGAAATTATCGCGTCATGTCCAATTTTCTATATCGAGTTTTCACCGGAAATACACACATTTAAGGTCTCCCAGAGTTACGAAAACATGTGTTTTTTAAGTGGTTTCTATGTGCGTCTATCTGTTTGTCTATATGTATATGATCAGAATAACTCAAAAACTGAAATCTGAAAATCGCAGCAGGAAACTCAAATTTAGCATTTTGTTTAAGTGCTACCAGGGGACGCGACAGTACAATGTATTAGAAGTCCAGAAATCGCATTTTACTGAGTAGTTTTTTCATTTTTTTTTTTTTAAGATTTTCTCGAAAACTTCTCAAACGATTCTATGTAAACTAATATATCAACTAATTATGAAAAGAGCTAATGCTTTTATTTGAAACATTGAGAAAATTCATTTAAGAAAGGTTTGAAGGAGAGATGACGTTAGGCTTTCCTCAAATTTTTATATTAAATTATACGATTCTATTTTCTATATAATATTAATACAAATTTAATGGCAAATTGCCAAAATTTCAAGTTTGAGAACACTGGTTTATCCGAATTATGGACTTTGTCACATAGTAGGTAATATATATTTTGAGTTTTATGTAAAAATTGGGTATTAATCGTATAAATAAGGAAATAAATCAAAAACATCCGGTAATTTATCCGCCGTAGCATGCATATTGGTTTTGTTCCTGACCGGTTTCGGATATTCATCCATCGTCAGAGCAAATTCACCAACTTCGTGTAGAGAGGGCTATTTATTGCACACTATTTCCGAATGCCTAATCACAATTTATAATAATTTCACTTTGTCATGAAACACACACATGTAGTAACATAACCTTATAACCTTCCCATATATATACAACCAACAAGTGTGAGTCTACAGAAACATTTCGTTGAAGTGAACTCTTTACACGAACTTAGTGAATTTGCTAGGTCGATGGATGAATATCCGAAACCGGTCAGGAACAAAACCAATATGCATGCTACGACGGATAAAATACCGGATGTTATCCAGCATTGAGGACCTAGCCACATTTTCAATAAATCAGAACTGTAAATTGCAGGAAAAGAAAGTAGTGTGAGTGTTTCACGCCAGATTTTATGTTTTATTTATTAGAAAAATTATATTAATAATCCAAAAAAAAAGTTCGATAAAGTTTATTTAATATGAAAAGTTTGCGTTAAATAATCCATGAAAAGTGGCGAACGAACAGACAAAATTAAAGAATTAAACTTATGACTCATCGAAACGAAAAGAAACACGTGAATTTAGAAAAATAAACATAATAGTTCCATTGTCCTCGCGTCATCATATTGACAGACAGGGTGACAATGAAAATCCACCACAGAGAGTGGGATATGCAGTTTGCTAACCTTGTACAACATACTGGTGCGAGGTTTATGACACTCATTGGCACAGTTCCTAATTTCTATCAAAAGGCTAAATGGCTGTAAGTTTTTAACAAACAAGAGGGGCGACTTTTATATATATTTGTCTTTGTCTTTTCTTTAATACTTTCCAGTTTCTATCAGAATGTAATGCGGGCTTTTTAACTTTGTTTATATAAACTAACTAGAATGTTGCCAAAAGTCAGAATTGTCTCTTTTCCTGGTAGTTTTTGAATTATAAAAAAAAGTTATACAATTCTATACGCTAAACACATTTTTATTAGAAAATATTTTATCTTTTAATATATACGAGGCATGTCCAGTAAGTAAGTGTACTGAATTTTTGTAGGTTACAAAAATATTTATTTGAACAAAAAAATTACCTGGTTACATTAGTACATATGTAAGCTATTTTGCGACATAGTCACCATTCCTCTCAATGCAGGTGGTGAACCGGGGTATTAATTTTTTGATGCCTTCCTAGAAGTAGTTTCCCGCCAACCCCTTCGTCTACTTCTCCACCTGCCCTTCACCTCCTCGTCGATTGAAAACCTTTTTCCACCCATGTGCAGCTTCAGGGAGGTAAAGAGATAGTCATCTGAAGGTGCTAGTTCAGGGGAATGCGCGAGAAGGTTCAGGACATCCCATTTAAACGAGGCAAGCAGATCCTTCCTGGCGTTGGCCGTGTGTGGTCTGGCATTGTCGTGCAGCAGGCAGACTCCCTTTGTCAGCATGCCTCTCCTTTTGTTCTGAATCGCCCTCTACAATTTTTTTAGGGTCTCACGGTATCTTGCAGAGTTGATGGTCTCCGCTTGAGGCATATATTCAATTAAAATTATGCCTTAACAGTCCCAAAACACGGATGCCAAGATTTTTTTGGCTGAAATTGTGGTTTTCTACTTTTTGGTGGAGGGTGAAGAGGTGTGACGCCACTGTTGAGACTGCCTATTGGTTTCAGGTGTGTAGTGTGCAACCCAAGTTTCATCTCCAGTCATTACTGGAGCATTTTATCCATCATTATGGAGCGGAGAAATTCATCTCCATGGAGTTTGTAGCGTCTCAAAAACTCTTGCCCGACCTTGAATATTTCACACTTGGCGGGAGACTGGATTGACATTTATAGCGAAACGCATTGACATACGACAGTTCTCAACGTATTGACCTCGAACCGGTCTCGTTTTGGAGGGGAGGAATCAGGTTACACGACAGTGTAGCCAACAAGTCGAGAAAAAAAATCCCTCCGGCCGTGAGAGCCTCAGTACACTTACTTACTGGACATGCCTCGTACATCAAAAAATTGTGAAAGAAATACTCCCTCAATTTACAATATCGCAGAGAAAAGGACTGAGAAACTAATTTGTTTTCAAAGTCCAGGACACGGTGCTAGTCGTGTTTCTCAACCTTTTCTTCTATATATTATTACACATTTGTTGATAGAATCAAACATTCTATTGCAGTGGTACATTAGAAGAAACCTTTAACATTACTGTTCCCACAAACCCTCCACCCAAAAAAGAATTTTCCTGAAAACTTTATTTTAAACAAATATGATAAGTAGATAGATAGATAAATAACTTTATTTTAATCAAATGCATACATAAATGCATTACACAAAAAAAAAACAAAAGCTACATTTGATGTGCCCACAGCCGTCTGTCAGAGTACTGGGAAATTCCTAATCATAATAAAAAGAAAAAATACTAATAATAATATGTTTTATATATTTAACTGGTATATAGTAAAATAAACTAAATCATTAACTTTCTAAGGCAATAAAGATATAAATAAAAGGATAAAGACACACACAAAAAAACACTTAATAGTTATATTGAGAAATTAAAAATCTTCCATAAACCTGACTTCTTTCAGGTAGCGGCAGAGGGCAGACCAATCTAAACCATTTAATAGGTCTATTATCTCCCTTTCATCCAGAACATCCCTACCAAAGTACTTAAGCCTGGTAGCCTTAAAGATCCAGCAACGCCCAAAAAAATGGCACACGTCTTCATTCTCTTTGGAATTACATAAAGCGCAGATATGTATTTTATTTTGAATTTAAGGCTAGTAATTAAGGTTTAGCAATTCACTTCTGGCCTTCATAATGAGACTTATACTAGCTGCATATAAGGCATATACATTATCTCATGCGACAACCTCTGGTAAATCTGGTGATATTCTCTGCACTGCTTCTCTAAATTTCTTCTCATAATGGCTAGTCAAGCTCTCTTCTAAAGTACATAAGAATATGATCGTATTTAGGTGTGTAGGTACTCCCGAATAGACACAAACCAGGGTCTTCGTTCCTAGTTAATTGGCCAAAGCCAAAGGAGAAGGAAGGGATTACCTCAGTGCTAGCGCGGAGGCCCCGATTCGAATCCAGCATGCTGCCCTTAGATTTTCTCTTCCTAGGAGCCGCTACAACTGAATGTCCGGTGATGGACAGTGTTGTGTATAGGACCGGTTATAGAGAACACTGCTTTAGAGGCCGGCAGTATAGTGTGAAGGCTCCGAGGGGCAAACTAGATCTTTTAGGTCGCAGTAAAATAAACCCCTACAACAATCTACAACAGTGTGTAGGTAGAAAACAAACTAAAAAGAAAATCGTCTCGAACAAAATTTAATTCGAAAAACTGAAACAAAAACCGCTAAATAGCTCTGCCTAAGTGTAAAATTACTATCGTTTACTAGGAATACTATAACGACCCAGATAAGAACCAACAAACAAACCAACATTACGGTTCTTTTTTCTTAAAGAAGATAGAAGACGCAAATTATGAAAAAGATTCAGAGAATGAAGATAATATCATTCAATGGAAAAAAATGTTTACGTGAACCGAGCAGTAATGAGGAAGCAAATTATTAAATTAGGTTAATGTACGTACATACGTTAATATTTTTAATAAAAATGAAGTTGCTTGTATGAATTTAAAAAAAAAAAAAGTCGGAATTTAACTCTTCCCCCCCACTGGGTTTCATATAAAACGGTTTTCACATAACACGCCATTTTCTAGGAACCTATCGTCTTTTGTTAGGTTAGCGCATAGATACTTTGTACATCCCATCACAAATTTACAAACACCAGACGCTATAAACATTTTTTCGTACACTGGGGGACCTTAAAAAATAAATGTTATCTGTGAAAACATAATTTCATCGTAAATTTGATACGATACAAACAATAAGAGAAGGTAAGAAGAAAAACAATGAGGTGAATATGAAAACAAAAGATTAAGATGAAGAA
>JAAEAF010012260.1:0-22731 GCA_011037195.1 Triatoma infestans | reverse complement strand
CGAATTCTGTTTTTCTCATCAATTCATATTAATTGTAGTTACCATCTCGCTCATTCAAATTATTGTAATAAAAATATAATCTATTTTTGTAAAATCAGTGTTTAGTATTTCGAGTCTAAAATCTATAAACTAACTTCCGCCTATTAAATCCCTCTTCAAGACATCTAACTTCATACCTCAGGAATCATGACAATCGATTCCACTACACAGTCTAAGACTTGTCTAGCCAGACTGGAGATGGTCCGAACTCTGCAATCAGTCTGAGCGGTAATAAATGCTTCACATTCTGACGGGTTCCCATACGCAGCATTTAGACTCAGGGAACACCTGAAGAACCGCGGTATAAAAAATGATAGCACCTACAGATTCTGTGGGGATTTATAGGAGACTCCAATATATCTCCTGTGCAGACGGCGATTTTATAGAAAATGTTTCGGAGTTTGGGGGAGGCAGATGTTGGAATTTTCTCGGAAATAGAAAAGCTATTTTCTTTAAATTTGGTAACAGATATAAATGCATTATCTTTTGTGGAAATATTTTACCGGAAAAGTGATTTTTGGATGATCTGAGGTCTCTGTGAGCGATTTCAAATAATGCTGGGCCACTGTTTTCCAGTCCGAGGTGGTGTGGGCATTATTGAATGCTGCCGCCTTCTGGGGGAGTGGCAGGGAGAGATTAAAGAGGTGCGGATATTCTCCGATAGTCAGGCCGCACTGAGGGCTTTGAGCAAGGGTGGAGCTCGAAACTAGTGGGAGAATGTAGGAGAAGGCTTAACGCCTTGGCTCGGAGAGGTAAGGTGCGTCTCTATTGGATACCTGGACATGCGGAAATAGAGGACAATGAGAGGGCGGATCAATTGGCTAGGGAGGGATCATCATTACCATTTTGTGGTCCTTGTCGTCACTAAGAGGTTTCGTGATAAACAGTTTAGACTTTGGGAGACGAGAGTCTTGGAGAAATGCTAGGGGGGGCACGCAGGGGTGCCTCCAAGCTAAAAGATTTATAAAAGGAATTATGCAGGGAGTTTCGGATTACCTCCTGTCCTTTAGTAAGACAGGTCTGAGAACCTTGGTAGGAGTAGTGACTAGACACACTTGGGTGTCTAGTCACTGGTTTAACATGGGGAGGACGTCTAGTCCCATTTGTCAGAATTGCGATGAAGGAGTCAGGGAAACGGTGTATCACTATTTATGTCGCCGTTTCGGTGGTACTAGGTTTCGCGTATTTGGGAGGGTACAATTCTCGCAGGAATGCCTGGGCGAATTGGAGTTGAAGGATATCTTGGGATATTGTAGACGGACCGGTAGGCTACCGGGGGAGACTATTTAAGGGGATGATATGGGGGGCGTCGGGGGAATAAAAGCCATATAGGCTTAGGTCCCGTGGCACCAGGCACCCGGTTAATAATAATAATGCTGGGATATAATCATTACCTCATTAAAATGAAGGACACCTTTACAATAAAACAAGGTACAATCTAGAAAGTAGTTTTCATTAAATTTTGTTGAAAACTAGAACGATTTTTCATTATTTATAAATACACTGCTATCTGAGCGGCAAAATTAAATAAATAATATATTTCATACTAATTTTAATATATTTAAAAATATTTTCATTTCCTGTTGTTTTCAAAGTATTTATTAACAATGATGGAATAATTATATGATAATATTATGACTGAAGTACTATTTTCAGAGCTTGTTTAATATTAAAGAGTTTTAGTAGTTGGTGCTTCTTGTCAAGTAGTAAATGGCTTCCTTCAGCAGAGTTTGGAAGTTGTTGTGGGAAGGTTGGAAACACATTAGCATCTTCTACTTCCTAAGTAAATACACCTAGTGAGTTAAGATTGAATTCAATCTTCTATACAAAAACCTTACTGATTAAAATACATACTTTGTAGTGGGAGGTTTTGATTAATCAATAAAATGAACATAAATAAAAAAGTTTGATAATTTTTCTGAAAGTCCTTAATTTATTGAATTAGTTATACACTAATTTAAAGTTATTAAGAAATACAATGCATTATTATTAAATATTTGGTGCGTAATATTCACACGCCTTTTTATGTGCTGCAATTAATACAATTCTTTTTCGTTTTCTGAACTTGGAATATTTATTTAAGTTTTATTTTGGCAAGCATTACTTATAAATAAAGGAATTAGGGTCATTACTTATTGCCCTTATGGGTATGGTATAAAATCACTGTCTACTCATTGTATGGCAACGCCATTCAGCCTCAATCCCTTACCAAAGTTGGTAAAGGCAATTTAAATTTAAGACTAATTTAATCCCAAACCCCCAAAATCCCAGATAAAAATCGAAATAAAAATAATAGATGTAGAGTCTTGAGGAATTTGGTCAGTTTAAATAAAACCAAATTTTAGTACCATAAAAGCAGTGTTTGTTTTTTTGTTTGTTTTTTTTTAGTCATTGCTATTTGTTATTTTGTAGCCCTGATGATGCCTTAATATAAGATGAAACGAAGTTTCAGCTTGTATTATTTAAACTGACCTAATTCCTCAAGAATTTCCATTGTGAACTTTCAGTTTGTATTATTTAAACTGACCTAATTCCTCAAGAATCTATTTCCATTGTGAACTTATTGGTCAAAATAATAACTTTTTTTTTATAAAAAATAATAACTTTAAGAAAAAACTTTGATCTTAGCCAAAAAGTGGAGAAACAACATGTAAATATTAATGAAGAAGGCAGGATTGACGAGAGAATAGCGTCAGGAGCAAGATTATTCAACGCTCTGAAGAGAAGTTTACTAAATAAGATAGAAGTGAGTAAGAAAACGAAAAATACCGTATTTAAATTAAAAGCAGATTAAAAGTTATGGACTGAGCAAAAGAACACGACTAACAGAAACTTTGTGAAATAAAATTGTGTTCAACATCAATTTTATCTTGTTCCATTAGTATAAACGGCCAAATACAAAATAGCGTACTTAATTGCATCTTACAACTCTGCATTATTATCTTATGCTTTCTTTTTTAATAATACAATGAAATTTCTGCATTTTTTCTTTATATCTCACATTAACAGCATATAAAACAGTTAATATTTTGTTAGAAATTACTTGATTTTTTGCATTTTTTTTTTTAAAAAACACAATTTATTTCACAATTCAATAATTATAAAATACCTACGGCGGGAAAATTAGGAAAAAAAATTCTAAACTGGCTTTTTTCAAAGAAACAATTAGCCAATCATATTGTAGAAGTAAAGGTGTCAAATGTGGGCTTGTATGCTGAGCCAATCAGAAATTTAGAATTATCATGTTGACCACAACCACATGTTGACACTTTTACTTCTACACTGTGATTGGCTAATTTATTTATAGCTGATTATTTCTATGAAAAATCTAGTTTACAATTTTTTTAAAATAATTTTCCCTTCTTAGGTATTTTATAAATTATCAAATTAAAATTTTTTTAATAACAAAAGTGCAAACAATGAAGTTATTTTTAAACCATAATATTTACTTTTTATATAATTAATGTGAGCTATAAATAAAAAATTTAGAATTTATCTATTGTTGAAAAAGAAGGCATAGGACAATAAAGTGGAACTGCAATGTAAATCCGCCATTTTGAATTTTTGACGTTTATACTAATGGAACAAAATAAAATTGATGTTAAACACCAACGGCTACAACGATTTTCTATAAAATAAGAATGTAAACTACAAATACAAAGAGTTACAACTTTTTTTTGAAACATTTCTTTGGGTAAAGTCATTTAAGGGGGTTATTAGTGGATGGGTACGTTTATGTTTTCCACTAAAGTGCTATCTGAGTTGATTGACTATACAATTCTACCATCTAAACAAAATTAAAAATTAGAAATAAATATATTGCCAATATTCGGAGTTTCAAGAAAATGAATTGCATTTTTACTGAACCGTTTTTTCAGTTTTCGCGATTTTCTCCATAAAATTCTCCATAACTGACGACTTTCATTGAATTTGTTATACTAACTGTAATAATATTACATGTCAGTAATAATTTTGTAAATTCGGTAAGAGAAACATGTGAGTGTTTCACAGCAGATTTTTTTTATTGATAAAAACATGTATTTCCTGTGAAAACTCAATCGAAGATTTAATTGGATCATAATAAATACTTCCCCTTGCAAAAGTAAAAAAAATAAAATTTATTATTTCTGAATTTCCTTGTTATATTTTATTTAATGTTTATTAGTTAATTTATTTTATATATTCAGTAAAATAGAGTGGATACTAATTCCTCTTAAATAAGACTTAGGGAAGGAAAATTAATAGAAAATTCTTAGAATTCAAGATACAATAAAGAGAAATTTGTGTATGGGACGAGAGATTACATGAAAACTGAGGAACATTTTAAACATTAAGGCACTTGAGAGAAATTATTATATTGGAAGGATATTACTGATTTTACAAAGTAGGCCATCACTTTAATTTCATTGAACATTATACATAAACAAATGTTCTCAAGCACAGTATTAGTAAATATGATGCATACGTAAAATTGATGCCACTAAGTGCTGCATTACTTAAAAGTTCTTTTTTATTTTTCTCAATTTTGTACTTTTTCTCACTTTAATGTGGCTCCAAAGATTTTCATCAAACATAAAAGATATTACTACCCTGTCATTTTTGTTAAGAATATGTGTCGGCTGTTTTTCGCTTATATATTAATGCGTTGCTAATGCATGAACTAATGCACCAATACACGGCTTAAAGTGGCCTTAATGCCCAGAGAGTTCCTTAATTTTGGTATTTAAATATGTATTATGTACACAGCAACAACCACAGATAAGCTCGTAGTTAAGATAAGTCTACTTCTTCCAGCAGCACTTTACTTTTCACCTTAAGCCGAGGTGACACTGAAAAAATATGTGTATATACGAAGTGTGGCTCTTAAATAACGAGACTGACTCTGGTACAGAAGAATGCATCAAACACCAGATTTTTATCATGCATGCGTCAAACACCAGCGACCGGACAGCTGTTTAGCGTGAAGCCTTCTCTTTCGAATGCAGTACTTCTCGCTTCTGTAAACAAATCCGTATAGCCGTAGCCTTCGTTCGCATTAGAGTTGTTTTTTTTTGTTTCGCCGGAAAAAATGGTAAATGTTACAATACAGCAACGAATTGTTGTAAAATTTCACGTGAAACTTGGAAAAACCACTACTGAAACTTATAATTTATTGAAAGAAATGTATGGCCATCAATGTTTATCGCGTGCACATATTTTTGAGTGGTTTAAGCGTTTTCAAGATGGCCGAGAAGACATTGAAGATGATTCACGCCCGGGTCGCCCTTTCACGTTAAAAAACGGATGACAATATCAAAACAATCGGTAATCTGGTTCGATCTGACCGTCGGTTAAGTATTCGTATTGTTTTCAAATTTTATTACGATCGCGTCTTTTGCAAGAAGTAATTACATGTGACAAAAGAAGGAGGTAGATGAATCATTATCCAGTCGTGGTTATCTAAATTCATCGCCAAGGAATCTTGCAGCCAGCATCGCTTGAATAATAGAATAATAGGATGGTTAGGGAGTGACAGAGACAAGAGGTGATGAATTAGAGGATTGAGATGAACAGAGAGAGGAGAGTATGAAATCTTTTCTATCGAACTGAGATTAATTCTGCAATAAATATTATCTTGAAGTCATAATGTCGGTATATATTAGGATGCTTAACTGAACTGCCCATAGTTCGAGTTTCTGGGTATAGATAAGTTTCAGAAATGCGTTGTATATTAAAACTTTGTTGCATAATTAAAGAAAACATGAAATTATTAATTATTAAGTAAATTTCTTACTCTATAATTTTAATTACATATAACCCTATGTAATGTTATGGTTGGTGTGAATATTGGCAAAATTGTGTTAAAACTTTGTTCTTTGAGACCTTTGAGATTTCTAAGAGAACAAAAATGATTTAGAGCATAAATATTCCAAACTTCAAGCACAGAGTTTTTTTACATATTACATTTTGTCAAATTATTTTTACTAGTTTCGTTAATCCAGTATAAAGATTATAATTACGTGCGATAAGCGTAAACACTGTGGCTACAAATAGATAAAAGAACCACAACAGATCGATAAACTTAAAAATTATTTCTTTATATAAAGATAAATAATTATATGTTTTCACTTTTTACACAGAGAAAGCCTTTCACTTAAGAGTCCATATTATGCTAAGCTAGAGTTTGAGCAGTTCTTTAAGTTCTAGACAGTAAGTGTGGTCTTTGGGTTCAACTTTTGTCAAAAAGTCTGGCTAAAAGATTGTAACGTTTGTTTAGTTCACAGTTGAATAAGTATTAGTTTTCAGCCTTCAGAGTCGCAGAAGAAGTAATTATGAATAGATAATTATGAATTTCGCTAGAATTTAATATAGTACAGGAATTTATTTAAACACTATAATGCAGGTCAATATATGTAAGGAGCGAACAGACTGTATGATATCAGGTGTGAAGAAACTTGTTTTATCGAAAACGAGATAATTCAAAATATTTTTTGGGATCCTTCGCTAATGAAAAGCAAGATACTGTGCACTGAAACGTGGAATAGCTGTCTGATAAGTTGGAACTGGGATTACTTCTAACTTTCCGCAGCAAACGTTCAAATTAGATTAAAGGCTTGCGAGATAATCAAGAATAATCCAATAGAGAACGTTTAAACATCATATCATATTTAGAAAAACTTTATGTTAATATTAATATTTCAAGTTGATAATCCAATTAATGATGATATTAGTCAATAAATTCTTTAATATCAAAATAGTGAAATTCTGCATTCCAGAGTTTTTCATCACTTCCAAATACTTCAATAAACGACAGGTTTTTTTTTTAAGGAAATGCTTATAAAATTTTATGGCTTAAATTTGAACTTTTTTTGGTTATCTAGTACAATTTACAAGTGTCATTTAATAAGTAACGAGACAAATCGATGATATAATTTAACTTCAACTGGTAAACTTCCCAAACCAAATCAAAGCTGACGCTTATCTCTCTTCACTCTCCTGAGTTCATTCTTGCTTCCTTCTGTATACCATTCCTACAGGTCAGGATAAGCGCCGGTAGTTTTTACAGTAATAATGGAAATAAGGTTATAATAAGAAAATGAGGTTATATATGTAGAGAGAGAGTGAGTAAGAGAGATAGTCTATTTTATTTGAATCTAAGTTTTAACTTCATTCAAGATGCAAAACTTGAAGTGACTCCGAACTATTTAAAAAGGTTCCAATGCTTTTAAGACAGCGAATAAAAATTTGTTTTGAAATATAAAAATCTGAAAACTATAAAGAAATGGTCAATGAACTTCATCATAAGAGTTATCAATCATTAAGTTGTAAAGATAGTCTTAAAAAAATGCGTATATTTAGAACTTTTTTCCTTCAAATGTTGGCGATGTTAGCGTATTAATACGGAGAACGGAATGATCATGATATTTCCGTTATTGAAAAGAACGTTATCAAGGAAAATGGAATAGTGAAATTTTTGCAGAATTGCTGTTGGTTATTGGTATAAGAAAGTTCCAAAAACTGAAAACAAGGGAAAAATCAAATGGAAAACGTTGTAATTAATATTGTACTGATGTTATTAGAATAAGAAAACGAAAAGAAAATTGAATTGTATACAAAGCGTAAGTAAAATATAAAAATTTGAAAACTTGTTGGCCAGTTTAATTTAAAGAATTTAATCAAATTATTGAAAGTATTAAAATATTAAAAATAACAGTATATGATTAACATTAATTTTCAAGATGGCTTCGCCTAGTACATTTGCGTACGTGTCCAGTGCTTCATAGAGACGATCTTTTCTACAGCCATAGTAAATATTAAATAAAGTTAAAAACTGAATAAATGATTTGTTAAAAAACAATATGAAAATATGACAAAACAGTTAGATTTATATAGTAAAAATGAAATGAAAAATATATATACATATGAAGCAAAAAAATGAAATATAAATTGTTACATAGATTTTTTGGTTTCTCTCTCCTTTTGTTATGCAATTTTAAATAAATTTTACATAAAAACTGTCAAATGCAAAAACTCCGTAAACAAATACAGTTTTTATCACTATTCCGAAATCAATACCCAACTATCAAGTCCTGTATTTTTTCCGTCCACCAATTTCTCAGCGGCATCATCTACAACTAAATCCGGTCCTCTCTTACTGACTCATACGAATTTTAAGTTTGTTTAAAGAGACTTTTTTCCAGACTTTAACATTTTATTTATAAATAAATTGGCAAACAAAAAAGAAAAGGTAAGCAGATTAATACAGGTTACTAAAGAAAGAGGGTAAAAATATATTTTGTTTGTCAAATTTAAATAAATAAAGTTTATTGATTATATCGTTTTGTTCAATCATTTAATTTATTTTATATTCCATTTCATTCTTTTATCAAAGAAAAACATCAGAATAATCATTTTAAATTTAAATGCGTTCAATATATATTACGTACCCACGTACATACATACAAACTCTTACATAAATGTATAGTAAGAGTGTAATGATGTGAAATAATATGCAATTATAATATAAATATAAATATAAATATTTTTATATAAAGATAAAAACGTAAAAGTGAAATCGTGCGAAATAATAAAACTAAGATGGCGCCGTTTGTATTTTATTTATTTGTTTATTCTTTATGTGTTTTATTTATTTGTTAATATAATTAGAAACAAAATTCTTTTGTGAAATATTTGCAGACATTCTCTCAATGCCAATTTCACTTCTAATGTGAAAGTTTTTGGATTATTATTATTTTATTTTTTTTGGCGCTTAATTGATTCACCATTGGCGCCCGGAGTCTTCTCAGCATGTTGCCGGCCTTCGATCAGTGTTCTCTTGTTACAGACAACACTACCCATCACCGGTCAGTGATCTGTAGAAACTCCTAGGAAGAAAAAAATCGTAAGAGTAACATCGCCTGGCTTTGAACCTAGGTTGCTTTATGTTGTGCATATTCAGCGTGTTACCACTGAGATAATCTCTTCTCTCTTAGTTGGAATTAAAGCTTACTCATCGCTAATATTATTATTTTTTTTTTGTTTGGCGCATTGACAGCTGTGGTCATTAGCGCCTTTCAATATTTTTTTCTTCTCTAACTTGTCTCCACAGTCTGGGATGGCAGATAGTTTCTTCACCATATGGCATCCAATGCACTACCTTGCCAGCAAGGTATGATGGAGTCTCCAGTGGAGGACAAGGTTCCTTACATCCCCTCTTGGCCATCGATCTAGTCGACGAGGGGGGAGTGTGAATACCTGGTTGTGCCAACCCTTTATTTATCAGATTATTTTGGGCACTTGCGCATAAATATTCCTTCGCTTCTAGAATTAAATTGTACTGAACTTTATATCTGGACACTTGTTTACAATACGTCTTTTAGTTTTATATATATATGCATCATCAGTGATAATCCTTTTAATCTGGTGGACCCAACTCGTTTATTTAAAAATATATTTCCATGCCTGAGAGCTATTTGCATTTAAGAGGACGTACTTTTATAATTATTCCTTCCCCTGAAAATTGTTTTACCTAAATTCTAAGAATATGTACATTATTTACACTCACTCATACCATCGTTCATTCCGATAAAAAAAAAAAAATAGCACATTCGCTAATAAATACAAGCATACCAATAAATACAATCCCGCTAATAAATACATTCAAGCTAATAAATGCATTCAAACCCTGCATTCACACGGAGGGAGAGTGCTCGATATTCCTCTCCCTTTTTTATGGAACTAACCTAAACCATAGATATTAATTCTCTTTAAAAACACAAATAGCTTTTCTTTATGGGAAGACCCTTCTTTTAACACTGCGCGCAAATCATGTGGCAGGCCTGCTTGCTCTCTATATTGGCGCAGTGCCAATATAATGTAAACCAATACATGTTGGATGCAGTGTACTAGCTAGTTTCTCAAAGGAAGAGAATATATTTCGTATCCTAGCGTATCACGCTACAGAAGTAGTTGATTTGTGCAACTGCTTGGGTTTAGCAAAATCATAATTGTTTCTAGCTCAACAGCATAACTTACAAATTAAACACTTTTTACAGACGACGATTATATTCTTTGAACAAACTGTAACCCCAAGTGAGCGCCACAAGATGTCTTTCAGGTCGTAGTGGATGTAGCTTTGTAGCCCATTTCGTCTAAAAATATCCATCCATAGCCATAATGCTGATAAAATAAAACAACATGAACGCTATCAACCAGTGCATACAACACTCAAGTTATTATCCAAAATAGAACGCCAAAAAGTAAATATAGCATTAATGTGGTATACAGATGTAAATTGATTGATAATTATTGCATCAATACTCGTAATCTACTTACATGCCAAAAATATTTATTTGTTAAATTACATTATATTTCAAATATTTATATTATCAATGACCATTTATAGCTTAGATATGGAAGATTACATTAAAAACCTCGCCAATCCTTTGTCAGCCATTGTTACTAGAATGTGCACCTTGTACACGATATTGCAGTCAAAATTCATCAACCGGAAATACGAGTAAAACGGAATGGTTTATTATGTTCTTTTATTTAAAAATTTATCAAGAGAAAATTAATTATTTTTTTTTTTTGCCATTCTGGGGAACAATAACATTAAGCTAACCTCTGAAGTACCACTTCAGTGAGTATGTGTTTTGAGACATTGTTTTCATAACTAACTTTCTAGGGAGAAGAGGAGGTTTTGCAGATTTCTATAGGATAGTATGGAATCATGATTGGTGAATATGATGATAGTATTGTCTGCATAGGTGAGAAGGATAGTATCAGAATGTGATGGGATGTCTGCAGTGTATACTGAATAAAGCATAGGATCAAGAATGCTACCTTGTGATACTCCGGTTTCGGTATGCTTGAAAGGAGAGAAGGATGATCCGATTTGTAATCGGAAATACGTATCGGATAAGTAGGATTCCGAAGAAAACTCAATCTTGAAAATTTGTCACGATCGTAAATCTTCATCTTACAGCATTTAGAGAACGTAGAAAAATTAAGTCTATAAATAGTTTTATTTTCATTTTTGCAATTCAAATAAATTATGAACTAATTCCCAGCCGGATAGAGCAAAGCAATATGTATTATATATTTCAATTTTATTTTCTTAAGTTATTTTTTGTTTATCGGTTGGTTATCAGACATTGGTGGGCGCGATAAATATAATATTTTTTTCCCACCCGGTTTCTCTGTATTCCGACCAAGTTCATTTACGATCCGAACTAGAAATTCCAGATAAAGTTTTTGGGCCAAAGTTACATCTCCATTAACCATAACTGGTCCCGTAATTCATTCTACACTCCCACAGCAATAGAGTGAAGATAGAGAGGCGTGTTTAGTTTTTGGTTTCGTAGTAGTGGGCAGGAGGTAGCTGAGAGAGAGAGATTTTTATATTAACAGAGTGGGGCAGCAAAGTTGTGTGGTTATTGTAGGGGTTAAGCAGGGTGGTTATTGATGGTGGGGATAGATTTTTTGGCGTCTTTGTCCAGTCCTGTGACGATGTTTGTGACTATGTAGGGAAGAAACATAGCGGGGAGGGGTGAAGCCCAATGGCCATGGTATGATATACTTCGCTCGATGTAGTCTGGGGTGTGTGTATGTATACTTTTAGTAGGGAGCCTACGGTTATACCGGAACCGGAACATAAAAGTTCATGGGAAAGAAAAATGTATTGCGGTCCTGTTCCTGTGTTCGTACAAGCGCGCCGTGATGGCACGGTGCGCTTGTGTATGTGCTCGTGTGGCTCACTTGGTTTTGGTCTCCTAAATCCCGCCCTCCTGCAATCTCACGCCACTGCCAGCATCAACAGCAGCAGGAAAGAGAGAGAGAGAGCCTGGATAGAGGGCGATCGGCGGGAGTAAAAAGGACCTAGTAAATCCTTACTTTATTTCCCACATATTACTTAATAACTACAACATGTACACCTGCGTATTTATGTCATCTGTTATACTATCTTTAGAAAACACAGTGTTTCGTACTATTTATGTCGCTAAACAATATATTTTTGATAGGAAAATCAATTCAATAACATTACGTCTTGTGGAAACATACAATACAAACTTTTTAGAAAATTTATCTTTCTTTTCTTTTTATTTTTGCATTTTATTTCTTATATTTCCTTCTTTAGTTTCTTTTTTTGTTGTTGTTGTTGTTGCTCATTTGTTGTAAAAGTTTTGTTTTTTGTTCACTGAAACAACGCCAGTTAAAAATTAACATACATTTAAAATACTTTTTTATTAAGATGGGATTTATATAAAATACTGAATAAAATTCTTGCATTTGTACTTTCTCTTTAGGTATTGTACTGCGATCTTGTAAGACTTTCAAAATTCAGTTTGCAGCAATTTCGATGGTCAAATCAGATTAAGAGAAAGTAAAAAAAATGTCTGATGTAAAAACTCATTACACCTGTTATTGACTGTAATAGGATCCGAAGAGCGGTGAAACACAAAAATGAATCAAAAAAGTTAATTAATCCCCATCTAGGCTACACTAGGAAGGGACAGGTTGTTATCAGGAAATGACAAAAGTCGGAACTATTCCCAAAGGTAAAACAGCCTACTTCCTCCCACAAAACAGATACACGGGGACTTTACCATCATCACTGTGAAACCTCGACCACCACTAAAATTTTTCCGTGGCTCGTGAACGCGGAGAGAGAACTCCGCCGGGCTGGCTAACGATCCCGTGGTACCATTTTGCAGAGGGAACAAGTCCACTACTTAAAGATCTAGAATGGTCACTGGCCTGGTATGGACAGCAACGCCTGAGCATGACTTACGGTTTTACTAAATCCTCCTGACACCAGCTTTGACTTACCATGTCATTCCAGATGCAGTGGATTTTTCGTGCCTGGATCAGGAAGGGACATTCTTTTCCGTATACCCCTTTTCCGATAGTACTTCGGGGGTTCTTTTTAGACCGTACGTACCCATTCGGGTTTACCGGTCCCCCGTTGCAAGCAACAGGATCGTTTAACAAGTGGAGGTTGTCACCACTATGGAAGGGTCGTTTAGTGCAATGCCCGACCATAGCAGAAGTGCCAAACCCTGGCACTCCCCCGCTTGACCCATTTAAGGGCAAATTGAGATACGCTCAACCAGCGCGCAAAGTGATCACATAATGGTCACACTTCATTCCCAGAAGCTAGAGAAGGCACCCTCTAGCAGGCTCTGGTAAGCCGCGCACACCCAGCAAATGCGCTTCCAGCTACGGGCTGGCTCCAGAGTTTATTTTATATAGCGAGTCTCCTCCCGCTCAACTCATGACCGCAGTCCTTGGAGCTACTGACTAAACCACGACCACTACGAATCCTACTTCAATTGCAAGCAATTGGCTCGGAAAGTAGCTTGCGCCCGTAGTTCAGTATTTCAATTCTAACGAGCTAGCGTGACTGATCGACACCCGATGGATCTACAGATTCCTGTCCATTGCCTGAAGCACAGGGGTGCAGTGACCCCAGGATACTTGCAGGCAACCGTGCAAGGGGAAAGGATCAGGATGGGTTAGGGGAGGGAATCCCCAACCTGGAGAGCCAGAGGCTGATTGCATCCCGAAGGGTGGACGATGGAGGCGTCACAGACCAACGCCAAAAGGAGTCTCCTTTCTCGGCTGTGAGTAAGGAATCTCCCATGAAGGAGTTTCCTTTCTCGACTGTGAGTAAGGAATCCCCCATAGTTGTCTCTAGAAGCACGCAGTCTGAAAATGCTTCTAGATTTTAATGTCCGCACAAGGACTAGAACATATTTTATTAAAAGATACGTCTTGTCCGGTGCAGGGTCTCCCTTTTAGTCGCCTTCTACGATAGGCAGGGAATACCGTAGACCTATTCTAACCCGGGACCTACACTTGGAAATTAGGAAGGGACAGTTCAATTCATATAAATAGAGTGACAGTTAACGGTTTACGACCAGTTAACAATCAGTCAGCAACCTTCTACACTCAGCCAGTCTGTCTCTATACATATATCTCTTGCTACCTAACTTGTGTTATACTTGTAAAGTCCTTGCAGTTTGTGTGTTCCTTTCATTATACTGTGTTCAGCATATCATCTTGCTTATTTCTCTAAAGTCCATTCTCTCTAATTCTCTCTCTCCTTCACACATCCATTACATTAACCAATTCTATTCAATCTTATACTTTTTACAAAATTTTTAGTTGTCTTAATAAAAAGACGTTTTTGGAAAAAAACATTACCATATCACTCCCATAAAACCACATTAAATATATTTTCTCAGAAAAATAATTTCAAAGAAAAGATATAGGACTGTGAATGTGTTAGTTACTATTCAAAACTTAATCAAATATGTCTGTGTTTTTATGGAGTATACTGCAGAAAACTGGGAAACCTGCTCTCTAAAGTCGCACTTCTGGTCCACCGATTTTCTTCAAACTCGGAATTTTGGACAACACATTTAATTCTAATCAATATTATACCTCTAGATGAGAGATTCATTTAATATCATTTAATATAGGGGAAGGTGGGGCTTTTGTTACACATTTCAGTTAATATTTTTTTAATTGCTGCATGTTGCACTCAAAATTGCTGAAAATTGATTAATTTGTTGCCTCATTTATTCTATTTATTTCTATATATAGGAAATAAAACTGAAATATGTTCAATAAACAAATTATCACATCTTTATGTTAATAATAACAGTAGCTTGATTATGATCTAAACATGGATTATTACAAGCTTAAATGGCTGAACATTCATTCTCTTTCTATTCACTGTCACTACACATCTCTAAGTCCGAGTTACAAGTGTGGCAAATATATCTAGGGTCATTTTTAACATATTTTGAACGGGCCCATCTTTTTTGCACTGCATGCATTCAAACCAATTTTCTCCATCATTGACTGTGACCATGGTTTTAGACATTTCAGGTACAGCCAGTCCTCATCTTCTTCG
Source organism: Triatoma infestans (assembly GCA_011037195.1). Lineage (NCBI taxonomy): Eukaryota > Metazoa > Arthropoda > Insecta > Hemiptera > Reduviidae > Triatoma > Triatoma infestans. The sequence goes on along the minus strand of JAAEAF010012260.1, from coordinate 7,790 downwards.
CCGTAACTTGATGATAGCAAATTATTTTTTTTTTTTATTCTTGTTCACAGCTTTGGTGACACAGATTTTCTTTTTGTTAGAATTGCCAAATTTCTCGTTTTTTTTGTTTTTGGGTTCTTTTTTTTTTAAGATCTGCCATGATTTGATTTAAGATATGCAATGGGACAAGTTGTTTTCACTGTAACAACATGCTCCAACCAAGTGTAACATCTGACCCCACTGACGCTATTTCCCTAATTATTACGTAAACACATAGGTCAAAAAATACTACCGCAACCTTATCTTTAGTAGTTTTCAGATCACACCTTTCGGTTTCAATAATAAAATGTAGCTTTCACTATGGTATTTCGAGGAAAGTCACACAATGCTGCCATATGCAACAGTATCTTAGCGGGAACTGGTTACAACAAACAGCATTCGCATATCTCTAAACTTTGACCACCTAGGAAGTGCTTCTCTCAGCCGATTTTTTTAAAAATTACACTGTAACAACACGCCCCTGTAACAGCAAGCCCCACTTGCACCTACTAAAATAGAATAAGTGTTGAGAGGATAGAATAATCTCCCTCATAATAGCCCTCAAAGGAGTTTTCCCAGACAATAGTTTTAAATAAAAGTTATAGCTCTTTATAAATTTAGTTATTATGAAAAGTTAAAAGAAAATTGTTCAAGACTTTTAACGCAAAAAATCGCAAAAAAATTAAACGAAATTTTAAGTGAAATGGTAATTTCTGTTTGATCGATTTTGACCAAAATCTTATGGTAAAATTTCTACAAACTATCAAGTTGGATAATTCTGCCATTTTCCATGTTTGATTTATGCTGATTATAATACGTAGATACAGACTGGCACACATATACACAGCCAGACAGACATAATTACAGGCCATTTTCTAAAAACCAACTTTTTTCGGCGGATCTCAAAACGTGTATTTCCGATGAAAATCTATGTCGAAAAATAGGACACTATTTCACTATACTTTCTCTTAACAGCAGTAGGAGAAAGTAAAAAATCTGGTGTGATACACTCACAAAACTTTCTCTTACTCCAGTTCTCAAAATTATAATTGACAAATTTTATACTTAGTGTACCAAATTTAATGAAATTCGTCAAAAACTGAAAGCGAATTTCAGTAAATGCGCACTTCCGGTTTACTAATTTTCTTGAAACTCGGAATTTTAGCAATCTCTTTATTTCTAATAAATTTTGTTTGGATGATAGAATTGTAATCAATTATGATAGCACTTTAGAGGAAGCTGTAACCCCACCCCTCCACCAAAAATGAATTTTCCCAGGAAAAATGTTTAAATAAAAGTTGTAGTTGTTAGTATGTGTAGTTGATATGCAAAATTTAAAGAAAATCGTTAGAGCCATTTTTGAGAAAATCGCAAAAACGTAAAAAAAAAACTAGTAAAGTGGTACTTCCGGATGAGGAATTTTGACAGATGACCCAATGTCGGATGCCATGGTGATAACTAAACGGAATATCAAGTTCGAACTTTCTACGATTTTTCGTTTTTGAGCTATGCTGTTCACGTACACACACACACACACACACACACATACACACACATACACACAGACCATTTGCTAAAAACAACTTTTTTGGACTCAGGAGACCTCAAAACGGATATTTCCGGTGAAAACTCAATATCGAAAATTTGACACGATTACAATACTTTCTCTTACTAAGGAGTGAGAGAAAGTAAAAAGTGAGTTTTTTAAATATTAATGTGACAAATTCTAACTGGTAAAAAAAAAACAAAGAATTATTTTGAAAATCTAACTCGTAAGTCATAATCTTGTAGGAGAATAAAAAAAAAAAAAACAACGAAATGTAAAGTGTAATTTTTCAATCAGCAAAGTTAAACAATACATGTCAAAAACTTCTGGAATAAGAAAAAAAAAAAACACAAAAGAACGATCTAAGAGTACAAGGGGCAAGGTCTAGGAAATAAAAAGGAAAAGGTTGGCCCATTCGTCCCTCACTCTGTTTCTCCTTCCTTTACCCGTTGCTTCTTTGCTGACATAAGGTTGACTGGTTACCAATTCATGCGACCGGAGTTTAATCGCGGCAGTCTCATATCGACGTAGAGATTGGCACCAGGTGCCTTGCTAAGCCCTTAGTTTAATTCAAGCGTGATGGGAAAAAACCAAGTAAAAAAAAAAAATTAATAATAAAAATTCACACAATAAAATGCGAGAAAATATTTCTTCTTAATAAGAGATTTTGTGTGGAAACTTGATTCATCTTCAATATGTGAGATTTTCCATAGAAGATTTATTAAATATGAAGTAAAATGAAAAGTTACGCATATGAAAATACGTACATTCTAAAGAAAAAATTCATTTTAATTTTATTTGCAAACTCTCTTGGGCAATAATTGTGTTTTTCAAGTGCCTCTCACAAAAATATGGAAGCAATTGATCTGATTAAGCATCAAGATTTGATATGAAACTTCTGCAAAAAAAAAAAAAAAATGGCTTCCTCTCATCGCAATTTACATCGTTATAAATAACTAATTTCATCAAACTTAAAATTCTTATCAGATTTTAGTTGTCTTCGAAGTTATTTCAATGGGAGAATCGAAACTTAATAAAACCACTTTTTTAAATGAAAGCCTAATCTGATACTTCCCCGAAAACACCCTTAAATGAACATTCTCTTGACAAAAGTTCCAAACAAAAAGTGACAGGTCTCTGTATGCATAGGTAGTGAACCAAATTTAATGAAATTGGTCGGCGTTTGTATATTGAAAATTGCAGAAAACTGAAAAAGCTGTTCATACTTCCGGTCAACCGATTTTCTACACTGATTACCAAAACAAATTTCACTAACAGCTCATACTTTAAAATACGAGGCTATGCCACATAAAGGATCGATCATCCCGATGACACAGTGCTTGGAGATGTAGCAATATTAATTCGAAGCTCCTCATCCCCCCCATACATCGTCCCAAGCCATCCTACCGATTCTATCCAATCAACCATCGTTTTTTTTTTTTTTTTACAATCAAATCCGTTTTACTTTAAAATTATTGCTGTTATTGCCTTCAAAATAAATCTCACACTATTCAACAATAATTCTAAAACCCCCTTGATCTAAAATTCATTTCTGCTGGCAATTACAACGCTAAACATATTCGGCAGAGATGTTGTGTGGTAAATCCACGAAGACGTATTCTCCTTGATACTCTTTTATTCTTCGTCTTATTTGCGTTCTGTCTCCTCTTCAACCCACTTACTGGCCAACATCGCAGTCAAAATTATCTGACATATTAGATTTCTTTATTACTTCACAACCATTCACTCTGATATTTTCACAGTCGGTTGCAGACTGTTTCAAGAACATTTAAATAAAAAACTGGTATTGAATGTTTCTTTAAAGACTAGAGAAGAGATTGACGAATCTGTGCATTACTTAACTTTCTCAATACGAACGTCTGCTTGGGATTAAACACGAATGTGTAAAAAAATACCACACACTACACGGACAATTTACCACTATATATCAGAAAGCTAAGTCTACCACTAAGAAAGCTAAGTCTACCACTAAGAAAGCTAAGTCAATTCAGAAAGCTATCCATCAGACAAAAGAATACAAAACAAAACTAAAAGTGGACCGACACAATGATATACAGCTTCTCTCACAATCAAAAATAAATCTTTATGGACTGAATTTTTTCATTTAAAAACATACCATCATCACTCCATAAAGATAACGGAACATGGGCCATATATGAAAGTGAAAAGGCAGACTTGTTTGCCCAACACCTAACAACAGTTTCCGAAGCCCATACATCCGATTTCGATTTTATTCATCAAATACAAAATGTCCTAGATATTCCTTTTCAACTTTCTCCCCTTCTAAAGGCGTATCCTTCCGAAGTTTCTCACATCATGAAACACCGAACCTCGAAAAATGCGCCAGGCTATGACTTAAGTACATGTAAAGTCCAATCCCATCTTTCCAAGAAAGCAACAGTACTTCTCAGAACAAGTTCTCCGCATCCCTTACTTTCCTCTAGAATGGATATTACCTACAATAAAAATTATACCCAACCCTACAAACCTCATCGATCCCTAATATCCTACTCTTATCCTATCCTAACTCTTACTCCTGATGGGTAAAATACTTAAAAAACCTAAGGGCTCGGAAGTAATTCATAACCATCGAAGCTTTCATTCTATCGTCTAAATGTCATCGCGTTGCAGACGTCATCGCTTTCTCTCTGAGCAAATATAGTATTATTCCGAGGCATTTTTAGATTTTGCGCAACCATTTGATCGGGTATGACAGCAGGGCTGCTGTGGAACCTAAAGATCGTTCATTCTCGTGCCTATTACCTTAAACTTAAGGATAAACTCTCGACAGGTGCGAGTGCTTGAAACTCGTTGTCTTCCTATTGCTTTTTAGCAGCTGATAAGGAATAGGGATTTTTTTTCCTGGTGAGAGTATCCCTAACACCAGGGAGTAATTTCTACTCGTTCGATACAAATAAGTATATTACATGTAAACCCATAGAGAGTGTATCCTTGTTCCCATTCTTTTCATAAAGTATACTGCCGATATTCTAACCCAATCGAACATTCATATCTTTACTTATGCAGATGTCACAGCGATCCTTCCTCACATACTGATCCTATTCACACCTAACCTTTAACAACATTTGATATCCATAGAGCAGTGGTTTTTCAAACGGAGAATGAAGGTTAACCTTAATAAAGGCAAAAATTTAACTTTCACATTAAGACGTAATATTTGTACTCCATTCATATGAATAAATCTTATTAGAACGTGTTCATACAATTAAATATCTAGGACTGAACATAGACAAACGCCTGACATAGTACCACATCGCTTTAAATAACAACTTATCTACAATCTATTTTTAAAATCAATTTGGAATTACAGATTTGAGTTATGAGGCTCAATTAAGCGTTTCAACATCCATTGTATTCAAACCCTACAATCCAAAATATTCCGTATCTAAATTTATAAGTGATTTAACCGAAATACCTAAGTCACAGCAAAATTCAATCCCAACTCGCATATCTACTGTAAGGTGGCGAGCAATTAAATATAAAATATTTTATGTATTAGAATAGTTCAAAATAATATTAAAATTAATAAAATACAGATGAGTAGTTAGAAAAGTGGGGCACTGAGTCGACATGTACCACGGTGGCATAGCAGTTAGCGATTGAATTCATTCTGGTGCGTGTCGCGATGAGTGAAGGGTGGCCCTGCACCTGTGGCTGATCCGGTAAGTCCTAGCGCAGTACGGTATTTTAAAGGTAGATGTGCAGTATGCCAGACCGGTAGTCGGCCCAGCAGATAGCAAGTAATATATTAGATAATGATAGTAGATAATTGTTAGTATTTAGTTGATAGTAGATAGTAAGCTAAGGTGTTACTTAATCGGGGTTTCTTGATATAGTTGTAAGTGTACGTTATATAGTTGCATAGGTATATATTATAATAACGGGGTAGTGTTGTATTAGTCTGGGTTATATGGTAGTGTAGTGGAATCGTTTATTGTGATTCCTGAGGTATGTAGTAGATGTCATGAAGAGGGCGGAGTTAGTTTAGAGATTTTTGGAAGTTAGTGCTCGAATTATTAACACGGAATTTATAAAAATATACTGTATTTGTACAATAATTTAAACGTGAGTAATGGTAACTATTAACAAGAAATACTTAGAAATAAAACAGGAGATAAATAACTAATAATTTAGAATGATTAAAATAAATGAACTAAGATGCACAACTAAGGAAATAAGTATAAATAAAAACTGTACAGGGACGCGGAAACTGCTGCTCGTATAATAATCTTGAAGACGTACTGAAGTATAATCCTGCCCTCTTCCAATGGGGCGAAGTTTATATATTAGTATTAGCAACACTCACACCAAGACATCTGTCCTAGTGTGCGACCTGAGCGACCTTGGTTAGTTCCGTGACCAGTGATTTAGGTCAGTGGCCAGCTTATCGGTGCTTGCTTTGATGTAAAGTATTGACCCTTGGTTTTGTTTGTTTGGCCGCGGCCTTGTCTTGAAGACAGCAGCCGGCTAGGCCACTAGTTATAAATTATTCTTTCTTTGTTATGTGTTGTGAAGGTTTGACATTGCTATGACCTTGCCATGCCATTACAGTAGTTTCATAGAGTGTTCAGTTATATAGAGTATAAGTTGTCCTGTATAGTCTGTTAAATTATAATAAATGTATGATTTCTTAGTGTGACCTACTTTGGGTTCCTTGGCCGAACCTTACATCTACAAAATCCCCTAACTCATCAAGTTTCCCGAACATCCATTTCAGGAAATTCTCCTCGACGACTGATCCTTGCGAATAAAGTGGACTATTGGGTGATTTCTCCTTTTCCATCATGTAAGTCATCTCATTTATTGTTGCTTGCTATACAGGCGTTAGTCAATCGTAAATTCTGAAGAGGAAGGGAAGTGCCACATAAAGCCGGATAGAAACAAACGGAACTACCTTAAGTTAAAATCAAACATAATTATGTTCAAATTTAAACTTTAACTATTTTAAAAGTAATAAAACCTTGAAATTAATTAAAATTAAAAAAAGAGAAAATAAACATCTAATTGATTAATTTAACTGCAGATTAAAAGTTTTTCAATTCAGATCTTTTTTTTCCTTCCCGTTATTTTCTTTTTTATTTAATAAAATTTCTAAAAGCAAATAGGAAAAGAGAGTTTTTACATTTATATTCAATTGCTAAATAGAAAGTCGATTGGGAGAGGTAATCTAGAAAAGTAAAACTCATTTGCGAATTGAAACTATAAAACAGAAAACTGCGTTTGAAAAGTACTTACTTCAAACTGAAAACGTTCCAAAGGAACAGGCTGGCAACTCAATTTAACTCTTACTTAAAAGTTAGTTAACTCCGATCCCTCCCGCCAATGGCACCCCTAAACGCATTAATCCACTTTTATTTTTTTTTGTCACTTTTTTCAGTATTTTGTGTGTGTGTGTGTTGTTATCGTTAATTTAATTATTAAACTAGATATATTAATTTTTTTAGTTGAGATTATTTGACATAATACTCGTATAAAAATCATATTTGAACATTGGGACATTCTCATACAGCAATTTACACAGTTGTCGACAATTTTTATTGTATACAAACAAATTGGTCCCTACTTACTCATTCTTGGATTTTATTACAAATAAAACCTCAAACATTTTAAAAGAATTTTGCGACAAGAATTTGCCAAATATTATTATTAAATTAATAACTAAATGATTATTTTTTTTTTCTAACAGTAGTAATGTCTCCAAATCAAAACGATTAATTTATGATCCTCATCAGCTTCATTATACCGAGGCAAGGTGAAAAGTTCTCGGCCTAGCCCTTAGATGGCACTGGTATAAATGAAATTATTGTTTTGTAATGTTGGCACACGTGTTGCAAAAGTAAATATCAAAAATATGAATTTGATCAGGCAAACGGTTTGTTCTATACACAGCTGTTTGAAGTAAGCGTATTTGTGCTTTTTGACCAAATAAATAAGCTTGAATACCGTTCTGTCATAAATTTCTTCGTTTTTGATGGTTTATCGTCAACAAAAATTCATTCAAAGTTAGTTGAAGTGTATAAGGAACCTGCAACCTTCCTTATCAACAGTAAAAAAAAAAATGGGCAGTTGAGTTTAAATGTGGTCTTATATCGATTGAAGATGGTCCACATGAAGATGAACTACCAAAAACTGCAACTACGAAGAAAATATCGAGAAGATACACAATATGGTTCTAGATGATCGA